>PVKE010010088.1:25000-43276 GCA_004027555.1 Craseonycteris thonglongyai | reverse complement strand
CCATAAAAAAAAAAAAAAAAAAAAGTGTCTACCGGTACTTAATAATTTTTTCTAATTAATCATTCCCTGAAATTATCTATTTAGAAATACACATTTTTAGACAGTTACTTCTTATATAAATGCAAAATAAGGAACAATACAATTTTAGCTACAGAATATAAATTTAATGGGAAGGATGAAAACACAAAGATGTCAACTGCTGTACATATAAACAAATTCAAAATTTGCTACCATGAAAAGATTAAAGAATGCTGAAATCTTGCCATAGCCCCAATTTGGAGATAGCTGACTAGTGATCACATGTGGCTCTACATTAAAACAAAAAAACTGCCATTACAAATTGTCTTGATGGGGGAAACTGGGATGGCTCAGTGGGTTAAGCGCTCACTTTGCAGCCCTGGGTCTGAGGATCAAGTCCTGGCCCCAGCCCATGCAGACCATATACTGAACTGGGGTATGCTTTCCATGTGGGGGGCTCCCAGTTTAGTTTTCACAGGATGTACTTCCCATGTGCGGGAGGCCCCGGTTCAGCCCGCAGCTCACAAGGGTGTGTGTGTGGGGTGCCTTCCATGCGGGAGGCCCCTGGCCTGGTTCCCGACCTGTGAAGCCCTGCCCACCTGTGTGGAATGAAAGTACGGTATGTCAAAAACTGATGATGCACAACTATGGGGACAGCTCGGGGCTCTCCCCCTTCTCTGTTTCTCTGTCTCTCTGTCACAAACAGTAAAATAATCTTTAAAGAAATATAAAAAATTGTTTTGATGGCATGATTACATGAATATGACTTCTGAAAGACAATATAGGACAAGATAGATACGTGAAAGTGTCCAACTAACTGGTACTGGAAAAAACATGTTAATAATGAAGTAAAATCTCACAGATTTAATTTATGAGTAAGATTAATTTACTGCAATTATGTAGGGTCACAGACACATGAACACCAATGCCAACATCATTGCAGGACTGTAGTGCCCCAGTTTTGGAAAATCTTTTAAACTTAGGAAATACATAGAGCTTTATTATGAAAACAAATTTTACTATTTAAGCAAATAGCTAATAAATGTTTCTACTCCAAGAATATCCTCAAACAGCAATAAACATAAATAAAACTCATAATATTTATTGTTTTCAGCAGCAATTGTCTTAAAACTATTTGCTGGGGAAGCCGGGATGGCTTAGTGGGTTAGGCGCTCACTTAGCAGCCCTGGGGACCAAGGATTGCATCTAACCCCAGCCAGTGCGGACCCATATGCTGAACTGGGTGGTGCCCCCAGTTCAGTTCTCACTGGGGCAAGACTCCAGCCCAGTTCCTGCCCTGTGCAGCCCCGCACCCCTTGTGGAAAAACCAATGATGTGCAACTATGGAGACTGTTCTGGGCTCTCCCCCTTCTCTCTGTCTCTGTCTCTGTATCTCTCTCTCTCTCTCTCTCTCTCTGTCAAAAACAATAAAAATAAATCTTAAAAAACAAACAAACAAAACTATTTGCTTAGCATCATATATTTGTTACAGTATTAAGAATATAAACTTTAGGAAAAACCCTGTCTCCTTTTGTTGAACATACTCTTATTTACCTGTATGGTAAAACAGAACGTGGGGGAGAGATATGGACATCTCTCTACAGACATCTTTTTTTTTTCTTTTTTAACGTTTAACACATTTTTTTTATTGTTTTGACAGAGAGAGAGAGAGAGAGAGAGTGAGAGAGAGAGAGAGAGAGACAGAGACAGAGACAGACAGAGAGACAGAGAGAGAACTGAACCGGGGGAGCTCCCCAGCTCAGCACATGGGTCCGCACAGGCTGGGACCGGGGCCAGGATTCCATCCTTGGTCCCTGGCACTGAGCTCTTAACCCACTGAGCCATCCCGGCTTCCCCTCTACAGACATCTTTTGACAGACTTCTATGCATGTACTTCTTACAAGAAAAGGTATATACAACTTCACCAAAGTTTTTCTTCTACAAACTTATATAGAAGATACTACTTCTGAAGGTTGGAAATTAACAGCAGTCTTCTTGTAGCAACTCCTTAATAGAGTCTGAACAGTCTTTTCATGCTGAAGGTTAGTGCCAGATTTCTCAAAAGGAAAACTCAATACAAGCTTAATATAGCAAAAACATAAAATAAAAATAAATTTAAAAGCATGGAAGTAGTCATATGGGAATATTACAACTGTGATGAAATTCATTATATTTATTTACAATTTAGTATTTAAAAAAATTACATATGGGATGGGGTTACAACTATAATTTTTCAGTGCCAAGAGCCTTTTAAAGGTATTTATATGACCCACATTTCAGGTAACATATGACTATCTACTGTTTAAACAGACACTTGGTTAAAGGTAAAACAGAACTCTGAAACTATATATTTTAAAGGTACATTTATCATTTTGTAAAATGGAATAAAATACAGTGAGTCACTTTTTAAGCATCATGCAACCAAATAGATTGCAGTCTACTTGGAGAATCAATTAGGCATCCTCCCATAAGGGGAAAATGTGAATTGTGAGCCATGCTTACAGATGGAGAGCTTCCCCAGCCAATTTTCCCCTCTCATGAAGTCCCTTTTGTTTGGATTGCACCTGGTAGATTCCTCTCTACCCATTCTCTGTCCTGGAGCCATCTCATAGTCATGTCATAGAAATGATTTAAAGAGTGGCTCTAGAAGTGACAGACAGTAATGTTAAAGATGACCATGAAGAGCTGAATAAAATTATTTCCTGAAAAGTGGAAGTGGAAAGAAGCAATATTTCAAGATTAGTGTATTTTAAGATACCGGTATGTGATTTTATATATGTATGTATTATGCCTAAATTATTATTACAAGAGATATTTCTAAACTTTTATATATTCAAGTAGGTCAAAATTTCTGCGGGTAGGAGAGAATCTTATTGGAAGATTAGGGTTCATCTTTTTGTTTAAGGTCAACTGGCACATAGTTTTTTATAGAGAGTATGGGACCCAAACTATAATTTAGGTATTTTATGGAAAAGCACCTTGGGGAAGCTGGGATGGCTCAGTGGGTTAAGCGCTCGCTTTGCAGCCCCGGAGACCAGGGATCGAATCCCGGCTCGAGCCCATGCGGACCCATATGCTGAACTGGGGTGTGCCCCCAGTTCAGTTCTTGCCAGGGCCTATGTGGGAGCCCCCGGCCCAATTCCTGCCCTGCGCAGCCCCGCGCCCACCTGTGGAGTGAAACTATATGGAAAACTAATGCTGTCAACTATGGAGACTGCTCTGTGCCCTCCCCCTTCTCTCTGTCTCTATCTGTCTGTCTGTCAAAAACCAATAAAAATAAATCTTTAAAAAAAAGAAAAGCACCTGACTCATAAATAAACTCTAGAATAGGACCTCTTAAAATAGTTAAGAACTATTAAAGGTAGTTAAGAACTAACTACCTTTATTAATATTTACTTAAATTCCAAGAAACTCCTGTGGATAAGACTGTAAATTCTGGTAGGACCAATTTGTATACTATCAATAGTTTCTGTAGCTGGTTAGATCTGAGGCAACTAAGATGAACATTGAATCTGTATCCAAAATGGCTTTTTTCAAGTTTGGTTAAAAAAATAAAATGGACTGAGACCCTTGATCTTAGACTGACTAACTTCTCTAAATACCAGTTTCTCCACCTCTATAAGAATAATCATATTATTTACCTCACATGGTTGTGAGAGGAATTAAATGAGAAAATCCATGTAAAGTTCTTAGCACAGTATTCAAGACTAAAAATACTAGCTATGATAATAATAATGAAGAGGGTGATGATAGTATGTGGTGAAACCAGGAACTGGAGATACAAAGATACATCCCTTCCCTCAAAAGGGCTCACAGTCTAATGTGGAGACAGACACATAATCAGGGATAGCTGGAGTGAGGGAAAACTTCTAAACAACTCCATGAACACAAATTGTATTTTAAATCTTTGTTAGTCATAGTCTATGGTTAGTAAGTCATTGGTCATAAATGCAGTAGGTGAGAAATGTGGGTGAATCAGTACAAACTCATCTCCGCAGCTGGAAAAACAAAGTGAATGTCCTAATGGGTCATCAGTGTCACTGGTGCGTAGAAAAGATATCCACAACCATGGTGACACAACAGTGTGGCTGTGTTCCAGGTGATGACAGTCTAGCTATTTGCAGTGAGTTTTAGAGATTTAAGAATAAAGCAAATCATAGAATACTGTTTACTATGAAAAAAGTAAATTTTAAGATTGAAAAATTATAGGCTAATAGAACACATCTAAAAGTTTACTAGTTATCAAAATAAAAAAAATAAGAAAATGATAATTTGAAGTACAAATTGATGTAATTTTAAGAAAATAAAGTCCTCAACAAGAAAAACCAAATATTTATAAAAACAAAAGCTTTACTCAGAAAGTAAGTTTTTAATCATTTTTACAGAGATTTTGATGTTAAAATCAGAGCATCTTTAAACTCAGCTTGTAAAATTGGTAAAATAGATGAAATAGCTGATTTACTCAATGCCAGGTGAGAGTGTGGAAAATTAAATATATGTATTTTTTAAAGTATAGAAGGACAAACCAGGTAGCTATGCTCCAAATGTACTCCAAATAGGCTTCTTTCTAATAGTTTCTCTAAAGACGTGTTATGTCAGGTACTCTATTAGGGAACCTCCTGTGTTGCTTAAAGTCTTTCAATGTCCTTTAAAAATCATACCCAGGGCGTCCCCAGAGCCTCCAGTTTCCAGTAAGGAATGAGTTCAACCCCTAACCCCCAATGTGCTTGCTACTAACACAGTAACTTCCTCTTCTACTCTTTACCTTCTTTTAATCACGCTTGGGCTCAGATAACTGGGTGATAGTGGGATATATTCTTCCTTATGTACTTTCTTAAATATCCTTACTTGGTGAGGGAGAGCTGAAGGGAACTATGCCTATCCTTTCTAGCCCATGGCCACATTCATTCTCAAAACAAGGAGCCTAATGAAAGTAGGACACTGCAGAACCATCTCTGGCAGCCTTTTAACCTGTACAGGGTTTCAACAACTACACAACACTTTGAATCAAATGCAATGAGTGCTTTTTCAAGACCAGGCCAGGTGACTAGTGTGTGTTTCAGCACTATACTACCTCATCCAATGACCCCCTCAACCTTCTTTCTCAGTGGAGCTATTCTTTTCACCAGGATACACAAGAGACACTTATGATATAGTTGCATCCACAGTGCTGTTTCCTGAAGCCTTGGGAACAACAGTGTCTCAAAGAGGCCACTCTTACGTCATATATCTCCCTTATCAGATCACTTACAACCAATAATTTTCTCAGAGGCTGGGGATAATGATGATGATGATGGTGATAACATCAAATACTGAATGAAGTTATATAACTTACCTAAAATAATAGAGCTAGTTAGCGGTTAGCTAATCCTGGCAATCTGTTTTGTGAACCATCGTACTTAGCTACCCTACTTGACACTCATAGGTAACCAATCTTACCAGAACAGGCCCTTTATTTAGAATTCAGGCCAACTTCTTGGGCAACTATAAGCTATTCTGACTCCATTTGAGTATCTGAGGCATCTTTCAATAGAAATGGGCTAACAAGAATGCTTTGCCTAGCACTGGGTTATTAGGATACATTCAAGTTTAGCTCTGCTCCTTAAAAGCTATGAAACTTGAGTAAATTACTTAATCTTCCTATGCCTCAGTTTCCTCATTTGTAAAACAGAGATAATAGTGCTACCACATAAAAGTTTTATAAGATTGAGTTAATACATGTAAAGCACTTAAAATAGTGCCTGGCCTCTAATAAATGCTATATAAATAATAACAACAATGACTGTCATTCATTCTCTCCCTTCTCTTCCCTCTATCTTTCTCTCTTACCCCACCCTCCACATCCCTACATACATATACAACACATACACACACATGTACAAGCAACATTCTTTATTCAAGCTTCAGGATTCTCCAATTGTTTGATTCCTAGGATTATTGATGGAACAAAGCATGGTGATTCCTTTTGGCAGTGTCTCAGTTTTTCTGACAATTTCTGCAAGTACGAGAAAGGCTACCCACAGAAATACACGGCAACCTGGTGCAAATCTTGGTTAAAGTCTTCAGATGTTAGCTGCACTGAGCATGACATTCCTAATGTCTTTAAACTATCAACCAAAATGTATCCTACCATCATTTTAACTTTTTCATTCCTCTCAAATATAGAAGACATCAACTATCCCTTATCTATTTTTTTTTCTTAAAGGAGCTACTCAAATATAAAGCCTCTATGAAACATTCCCCCTCTCAAAGTTACACATGTTCTGTTAAGTATGTTCCAAAGGTTATCTTGCTAATAGCTGCTTCTTCAGTCAGAAATTCAGAAAATAAAAATCTAATGTGAGACTAACCCAGAATCTCTAGAATTCCCAAAGATAAAGTTATTTTCAGATTTCTCTTCAATTTAATCCCTATGGTATATTCAATTCCCCAATTTATCTTGATATAATTTTTTAGATACTACTTAGACTGAACATTATACTACCCCAAGAGTCCCTCTCAGATTCTGGCATAAGTTTTAAGGGCCAGCAGTTATCTATATGTCCATCTGTTGTGTTGTATGTCCTTTCTCTTTCTCTCTAAGGCTATAGCTCACTTAAAAAGGGTCAGAGCAATCACATCTAAACACTTACCCTACGTACCCACACAAAGTTCATGGTCAACTCCAAGTCTGTTCAGTGCTCACAATATTTATGTTGATGTTATATATTTCAGATTTTAGTAAAATAGCTACCTAGTCTATATCGACAATTTTGAAATATTCAGTATTTTATTTAACTTTTTACTAAGATTCAAAATAATCACTTGAGTAAAAAAATGGTATAAAGGTTTAAAATTTTGGCTTCCTCTAATTTTATTCTCATGAGAAATTAAAATACTTATGACTACTTTAAACTTATTTTTGTAGAAAGTTATTTGTACCCAAAATACAAAACTATTTCTATTTTAAATTTAAAACAATTATATCAGCCTAAGTATTTTCCTTTACTTATATTTTTAACTCTCTTTTCAAAACTAGATCCTTCAAAAGCACAACAAATACAACTATGACCAAATCTGTCAAATACTAGTTCAAAAGTGCCTAGTTGGGGAAATTGTGCTTGCTGATAGGAAACTGTTGGTACTCTACACAATTCCTAGCTTTGGCCACCAAGTGGTGCTATTAATTCAGAGTGAACTGGCATTTGGGGGAGTAGGGTTGGTTGCTTTGGGGTGGGTAAAGTGTACAACCACTCAGTAAAAGCAGAGGACTTGCAAGTTAGATGTTCATAACTTTGTGTACAGTGAATTTACATATCTCTTACTAAATGTCACCAGCATAAAAAACAAAGACTAAAACTAAATCACATACTCTTATTTAGATGGTAAAGTCCATGATAATCCTTCAGGAAAATTACTGTTTATATATACATAGTTGTATCAAACCATCCTTTTAGCTATAAAAATAATTGCAGAATTTTGATTAACTTTCCTTTCTCTATAACATTTATCCAAATTCCCCATTAAAACAAACAAAAATTTAACAAAAAATTCTCAGTAGTAAACATTAAAAATTAATCAGTAATATTAAATATTTAAAAATATCTAATTTAATTTAAAAAAAAAACGGATATCGGTTCAACAACTTTTCCTTAACTTCTATTGTAAACTTTTCCTGAGGAAATAGCTCCTGAGTGGATGAATGCTTTTCACAGTTCAACTTAGAAATGACATGTGTGGATAGGGAACATAAACAATGACTGCATATTAGATTTTTTATGCAATGCACTTACAGCCATATGCAAAATGTTACAAACATAACTAATAGCCAAAAGACATAATAATTTACAATCCACTAGAAGAAAAACTGGCAATATCTCTACAATAAAATGAACAATGACTTGAAAGCAGAACTTTGTAAGCCTGTACAGTAAAAAAGGTTTGTGGCTATTCAACTGGACAGTTCTATCTCAAAGATGAAGGGACCTAAGTAAGGATCAGTATGTATCCAGTTGTCTCTGTACATGAATATGTATACTTTTAAGAAAAGTGTTTCCATCTACAGAAACTGGGAGAAAGGTGTTGAAGCAGAGTTTGTATCCTTCCATAAATTCCCTTGATTTTGACTCTGTACTGGGGAGGCAATTTATACATGCTTACTGTAGCCATTTCTATGTCATTCTTTGTAAGGGAAAAATTATAAAATCTTGATTAAGTTTCTTAGGATAATGTCAGGATGAAACCTAAGTGGAGAAAATACATTGTAAAGTTGTTTCCTACATGGATGTCCTAAAATACATTTGTCAAAATAACAATGCTTAAGGTCAGGGGTGTCCAACCTTTTGGCTTCCCTGGGCCACACTGGAAGAGTTGTCTTGGGCCACACATAAAATACACTAACACTAACAATAACTGATGAGCTAAAAAAAGGCCACCGAAAAAAAATCTCATAATGTTTTAAGAATTTGTGTTGGGCTGCATTCAAAGTTGCCATGGGCTGCACAAAGCCTGTGGGCCACAGGTTGGACAAACTTGGCTTAAGTTATTTCTGTACATGCCTCACAAAAGTCATATAATTAGTATGTCAACTCAATGAAACTTATATAGATTGAGGACCTAGCCAAATTCCTAAGGCTTTCTCCCAGTTATTTAGTTGTGAAAATGTTCACACAATTATCAGTTAACTTTTTATATATAAGCCAAGGGTTTAAACAAACAAACAAACAAACAAACAAAACAAAACCCCAAACCCAACAACTTTCCAGTCTAATGCCAAATTGCCAAACCAGTTTTTAGGGCATATATTGGGAGAGAGAGCATGTGTACATGTTGAGGGAAGAGAGGAGTTAAGATAGAATATATGCTGTGCATATTAATTAGAAGCTAAAGAAAATTTTAAAGTAAAGATAGAAACAATAATAAATAATAAAATTACTACTATGACTGATGGCAACAGCTGCTTTTATATTAAGTGCTAACTCTCTGCCAGTCTTTGTGCTAAGTACTCACATAAATTTTACCTATATCTGTGTCAATATATTTTAATCTCTCAATAACTTTCTGAAATAAGTTTCAGCAGCCATAAAAAAAAAAAAAAAAAAATTAGACCACCCAGATTCTGGCTGGGATCTTGCTGATTTTCAAGTCTATGCTCTTAAATCTCTATGTTGTACTTCCCTTAGCATTTGTAACACTTGTTTCTCAAAATGTGGTCTATGGATCACCTGTTAACTGCCTAAAATATGAGCCCTACTACAGATCCAGTGAATCAAAAATTTTAGGGTGGACCTGGAATCTGCATTTTAAACAAACTCCTCAGATATTTTTTATGCAGATAAAAGTCTGAGAACCACTGTCTTAGCCCGTTCACAAATAAGTCAGTATGATTTTTTTTTTTAAAGAAAGGGTGATATTTTATGTATAAGATGTTATTTTAGCATTGGCGTGACATTACACAAATTTAATTTCACATTCAGAAGAAAAACATTTTGCTGCCAAATCAGTTCAAATGCCTAAATTTTGTTTCATATATAGTTGCTGAGAAAAACACATTTTCCTGGAATTTCTACTCTCTTAAGTGTTAAATTTTTTTACTGCAGTATAGAATAAGGATGTACCTCACGTTAGGCAATAGACATGTTCCAAATCGAAAATTCTGGTGATCCGATAATTCTTTAGGTTCAAAATTTGTATTTTATATTTCTAACTCAAACTTTCTAGTAGTGGAAAATACTTTCTAAATATCACTGCTAAAAATTATATACATTTGTTCTTCTAGATAAATGAACAACCATGAGTCAGCAGATGAAAGTCACCTATATACATGAATACTGTATAAAGTAAAAAGCTAAAACATACAGTGAGTACCAAGGAGAAACGAAACAAGTGTTAGAAATGAGAACCTTAGGAGGTTTTCTACATTCTGAATCACAGAGATTCCTTTCTAGAAATCCTATGATCCAATACCTATTGCATGAATTAGAATGATTCAGTAACAGTTGAATTCTACTACTTATAGACATAATTTATACACTTTTCTTCTTAAAATAATTCAAATAATGAAATGCATATAGAAACAGATATTAAAATGTTTGAATTAGCTGAGAGAATTTCAAGAACAAAGACATTCTGAAAGTAAGACAATAGTTTTAGTTTTCCTCGTAACTATAGAAATAAGAGACTTTAGGAATATTACCAATTTTTAAAATTGAAGGTGTACAAAAGTAAAGAGCAAAAGTACTGCAAGCACTCTGAAATGCAAGCTCTCCTTTTAAAACTAACTTAACTATTTTCTTTACATTATATTTCTATTCATTGATTGCTTTCAATAACCAAAGGCCTATATATGTAATATGTAATAATAAATGAAATGTATAAATTGCAAAAATTAATGTATTTTATTTTATTTAATGCTTTATGGTAATAGGTAATATTCCTAACACATCTGTGTTTCTCATCTTTTGGTATATTTTTATTTCAAAAGAGATCTTGACAAATTTAAGTATTAAAGAGATCATATAAATAATAATAGCTGACATTTACTGAACTTGGTATATGCACCAGTTACTGTGCAAATGCTTGATATAAGGTATCTAATTTAATTACCACAATTCTCTCAACTGCCACACCATATCAACTTACAGTGTGACTAAATTTGAACTAATTATATTCACTAACCAGGGTTAACTTTTTGCTCTCAGTGTATAGTGCCTATAGAGCTCAAATACATTTGTTGAATGAATGAAAATCACAAAACATAAAAGATTAAATGATTTTCATCCCTTTTGGGACCTGCAGTTAGGTTCTTTACCCCAATTTTTAGTTTTAAAGCCAGTGTCCTCATTCTATTAAATTGGAAACTCAGGCTCACAGCTATAAGCTGAACTAGTAAGCAGGAATGAATATAGCAAACACTAGAATGGGATTCTGGCTATCATTCTCCCAGCCAGGGTCCCAACTCACTGCTGGAAGGGCTGAGCCCATGTTTTCAGATGAAGGTATACTGAGGATTAAGTATGGAAGAAAAGCCTCTCCTATAATTATGCAAACAGCAAAGGAACACAGATGGGCTTTGGTATGTAATGGACAGGAATACTGGAGAGAAGGTTCACATAGAGACCTTGAAGAGCTGGGCCTTGGCTCACTATTTCTTCAACCTGGCTATGATTTGACTAACCAAGGTTGTGACAGAATCAATTGTCTGACATGTTCTTTTACACTTTTTATTTTTTTGAATATTGGGTTAGGATGTAATTGCATGAAGTTGTATCACTTCTTGCAATTAGAAAATGATTTTATATTATTTTGCATTCTTGGAATTAGGTGACATAAAGTAACTAAAATCTTGACACAGCTGAAAAAACAGACATACAAAACAGACCTGTAATACCACATTTACCAAAAGTATGTTAGCATTTTACTTCCAGAAAGGAATCAACTCTTAAGAGTCTATCAAAGGATATGGCTCATGGCCTCTGGAAATTGTATTAAACACTCACTTTGTAGAAAATGTTCAGACACATTTTTTTTTTTCTGGTTTCTTTATCATGACACAGATTCAATGCCCTATGAATTGTCAGTAGTAATTATTTTAATAGGGAACAACAGGTCAAGTGTACACTACCTAAAGGTTATTTTATTTACTTTATAACAGCAAATTCCTTTACTTATTTTGTTTCTATTTATGAAAAGTTCCTTTGCAGAGACAATATTATAATCTTGCATGTCCATTTCATATTTTTTCAATAGAAATCAAATGGGAACATTCTACTTTAATAAGCTAAAAACTTCTATTTTCTATTTAACCATGGTATGTCATATGATGTTAGAAAAAAATTATGTCTATTAAAGAAAGAACCTATATGAAATGGAGACATTTTATTACATGAATACTAATTACCATTCATACTTGTAAGAAGCAAAGAAATATCCTGCTAAATAAGAAATACAGAATAATCAAATATTTAAAAAACTTGTTATATTTAGAAGATAGCTTCTATTTTTTTGCTAACTCTATTAACTATGGTTGTCTACGTTATTTCTATTACTATGGAGTTTCACCCCCTTCATTTTGTTGGAAGTGTGAATAAATTACAATATCTTAAGAGGCAATATCTTAAGCCATGTAAACAAAGTTCAGTGTACAAAAATACAACATTTTTAGGAATGAAGAAAATTGAAGAATATTGTGTGGACATACCAGAAATACGAGGGCTGTTTAGAAAGTATCCAGCCATGTGTTCTCATTATATTGACAATGGCTGCATTTTTTCCAGACAGCCATCATCTATGTGCTAAATGTGAGAAACATTACCAACATTTTTCTCCACACAAATATCTAAAAAGTGTTACTATATTCAACTTCCTTTCCTTCCTTTGCTGGTTATTTATTAGTTGTACAGAATCAGTTTAACTCTAAGTTCAGATATCTTTATATTAAAAAAGTCCCCAAGTTTGGGTTTTCATTTTCCCCTTCTAGATATTATATGGTGAGAGACAGAGTTGACTACTCCTAATATTCTAGTGAGTGTACAGTAATTGCTAGAGAAAAGAGACAGAGCTAGTGAAAATGTGTTCCTTACAAACACATAATTTAAATCTCATAAAATGTATCTTTTCTATCAAAGAACATATTTTTAAAGTACTCAGGCAATCTTAACTTTATGTCATGTATACTCTAAACCATAAAAACTATAACATAACTTGCCATTTTCTAAATCATAGAGTCAAATGGTCTACATAGACGGTGTTTAAATGTTAATGAATTTATAGACACAAATAGCTAGCTAGCATCAATGATACAGTGAAAAGCAGAACACTTCAAGCATTTAATACAGCTGAAGGGGCAGATTAAAGATCAATAACAAAATCACCTGGTAAAAAGGGAAAAAGGTGTTGCATTAAAAGGCTTTTTGCTTTACATGTAAAACAATACTGAGAAACCTGTATTTTAGCACTTGTACTCAACAGGCACTCCAAACTATGCAACGATGAGAACAGAAACCCATCCTTTCTAATAATCTTGTGACAAAAGCTAAAAGACATCATCCTATTAACTAGTGATCTCAACTGCTAATGCAGAGTACTTCCTGGTGCCTTTTATGTAGAATGCTCCTATTAAAAAACCACTAAACATTCACTGTGAACAACACAGAATCATTCATCTTTTATCAGCATCTCTTGTTAGAAGAGTATGAGTGGGGCTGAAGGTGTCATTGATATTATGGAGTGGAAATTAATCAGAAAATTTTCTCATATTTTCCTCATCTCACTAATTTACTTTTGTACAAATTTCCTCCTGTTAAAAGTTCATACCCAACCCCCTGTTGTACTCTTTTAAGTTGAGAATATTCAGCGAGTGCGTCCACTGAAAAGCACCAGGTCCTAACACAAAAAGCATTCAAAATTCTCATTTAGTTGTCTTTATTTTGCTAGCGCCATGTGGTCCTTGAAGATGTAGAAAACATGGGAAGCCGAGTAAAGATCAGAGCAAGCTCATTAGCATTCTGACAAAATTGGAGTGGTGGAGATGTATAGTTTGCCTAGTTTGTCGTTTTGAAAGCTACCGGTGATAAGCTTTCTATTTCATTGTGCTTTTGTCTTTTGGGGGGGTTCAAAGCAGCAGGGTATTTGTTAGCCCTAGGTTTGCACAATGCATTGTGGGAACCTTTCCTGCACATTCAGCCCTATATAGTATCATTCCAGTTTGAGTCAAAAGTTGTTCCTTTTTTTTTCCCACCATTTATGAAAAACCATGTGTGTGAATCTTAGTGCATACCTCTAATACGTTTATCACAGCTTTGCTTTTCTCTTTCGATTGAGTCATAAAGTCCAAAAAGAGACAGAAACAGAACCTAGGTGACATAATTTTCAATCTTTTAAAAATGTTGCTATTTATTTCAGAATACAACATTAAAATATTATTTTCTACTCATTTTCATAAACGACTAATAAGCAATATGCAAGATTGATTCAGTTAGTTAAAATTCAAAACCTCACTGCTCACTATTTTTGAAAATAGTATAGAGAAAAAAAATGGTTTGTGCTTTAGAATTATGTTAATAAAAAATATTTCTTAGAAGATGTAAGTTATTACACTAGTCATTTGATTTTCTTCATCATCTTTTTTTTCTTTTTTTTTTCTTTAAACATAAGGCTCACTTCTTTTTAAAAAGCTAAATGGCTACATTAATGCTACTATTCAACATGAATGTTTCCAAGTTGCAATGAAATGGATAAAGTTCTTTGAGGATGAATTTATCTGTTAAATCCTTGTGGTTGCCCTCCCTATCTTGGATGATGACCCAAAAGAATGTCAACAGCTCATTTTCCCAGAGAGCTGGAAGGAGTCTCTATGTAAGCCATAATCTGCACATCCTTAAAGAACCATCTCAAATATTATATTTCACAAGTGGTTTTGTGATTTTCCTCTCATCTCTAATATCCTCAACAGTACTTCAGATATGATTGCTAAACAAAGTTTACACATAAACTCTACATATGAGATACAATTTTTAGATATACTTTCAATATACATTGTAGGAACATGTTCATCTTGTTATAATAATATATCCATGGCATTGAGATAAATGTCTAAAGATTAGTGTTTTTTCTATTGTGAATAAAGTACTTTATTATTATTTTGCTTGAATCAAACTATTTATAAAAAATGTTTATAGTTTTTAATTTATACTAATAATGACAAAATCTCAGGGGAAGCTAAAGAGCTGTGGTGAGTGAAATATAGCATATGAGTAAACTGGTAAAATTAGTTTTAACAGTAAGAGAATAGATAATTTCTATATGAAGCCACTGCATAGTAGCATTTGGTTATATCACATTTTCTTTTCTTTGTACAGAAACAAACCACTAGACTAGAGTAAGTAATATATTGTCATGGCAGGTACACTTTTTATATATTAAGTATTCATATTATATTAGAACATATAACTAAAGTGATGCTTTTCTCTATTTCTAATTTAAGTTCTACTTTTCACCCCCTTAAGGCGTTTCCTAGGCCTTCTTCTACAACTTAAAGGTACATTCTTAAAAAGAAATAAACAGAAAAAACTGCTATATATAATTTTGTGGTTACAGGATGAGCCTATTTATATATTGTTAGATCATTAAACTTGACTAACTTAAAGCTTAATATTTAAATGTATCTCAATACTGAACTGTTCTACTGTTAGCTTTTAAGTTATTTTTAAAATGCTGTTACTACAGTAATAATGACTGAATTAGTTCTATACTTTGCAATATGAATATAGCTGCAAAATTATTTATCTACTTCGCTGCATTCTCCTACCAAAGTTTCTTGAATAAAATCATTTGAACTAGCCATATCAAATTAAGGAGCAGTCAGGAGTGTCTAAGTCCAGCTTAAAACAAATATCTTAACAATTACTTAGCCATATGGAAAATAGGGTATGTCTCTCTGAAACCATTTAAAAAATATATTTACTATCTTGAATTTAGACTTCATTAGAACCATTTCTGACTTGTAATGCAAGATTGCTGAAATATCACTGCTAACTAACAAGGGAAAGACATGTAAAAAAGCAGAACTTTCTAAAGTGGCCAATTAAAAATTTTCTAATTTTTAAAGCACATTATATTTGCATTTATATAATATTCAAAATTTAAAAAGTGGAGTTTAAGCATTATATATAAACAAGTGCAGTTGTATAGTGAAATATAGCTACACACACACTAATATAGTTTATTTTTACATTACATCAAATTTGAAGCTTCTTCACAAGTGTTCACATTGTGCTTGCGTTTGGGTTCCTGTGACTTAAAGGCCAGATGCTTTTCACAAATGACTAACAATTGTAGAATAAATTAATGATTGATTTTTTTAAAGCTTTGATGGAATTAAGCATACTTCTTTTCTCAATGTGCCTATGTGAATGTTTGCCTGCTAAACTTTTTTTTTTTTTTTTTTTTTTGACAAGTGAGGCCACCCGGCAGAAAACAACTGATGCAAAACCCAGGAGTAATCCCTCTGTTTAGTTCAACACTATGGTTAGCCTTAACACTGCCTCTATTATCCAATGGATTTAGAGAAACTTTCATTTATTTGTTGGCCTCAGTTTTCAATTCTGTTGTCCTCTTTAAGAAAACCTAGACTTATTCCTATGTAAATACATTTGCATACTGGTACAATGAAATGTCCTAGAATTTTTATTACCCTACTAAACTAAATAGGGGCTATGTACATACGTCTTTTGAAAAATAACCAAGTAAAAAGAATCAAGATACAGGTTAGTATTTTCATTGAGGATTTTAAAGCACATTGCAACAAACCTATGATGTTCATAGTACAAGACTAATTAATGTATTTTTTCCAACAATATTTAAACAATATACAGTCATATATTTTAATATACTTGAAGCCACTGGAACCTAAAAAATATTTTTCATTATCACAAAATCACGGCATATTTAGTACATT
Organism: Craseonycteris thonglongyai; assembly: GCA_004027555.1. Lineage (NCBI taxonomy): Eukaryota > Metazoa > Chordata > Mammalia > Chiroptera > Craseonycteridae > Craseonycteris > Craseonycteris thonglongyai. The sequence continues at coordinate 26,823 of PVKE010010088.1, read as the reverse complement.
AAAATGTGTTATTTTTTCTATAGGCATCTTTTAAAATATATACTTTTATTATAGATAATATTTTACATTCTCTAATGTTCAGAGTCTAAAACTACAGCCTGCAGGCCGGAGGCCCTCTCATCCGGCCCATGGAGACCTTTTTATCTGAATAAAATAATATTAAATAAATAATTAAAAACAACATCTATGTTTTGATTCTTTTTTATTTGGACCTCGAGTGTGTAGTTGGCCCCCAAACTGCTGTTTGATAGTTAATGCAGCCCACAGGCTGAAAAGTTTGGAGACCCCTGGTCTAAACTATAATAGGTTTACTCTATGTGAGATAAATCAAACAGGAGTTTTTAGTTTGTTTGGGAGATTAAAATTAGGAATTCATGTAACTGTGTATGCACTATAGCAAATAATCCAATATAACTTAAAAAATTTACATTGTTTTTCTGGAACAACAGTTATTAAAACAATTTTTTTAATTAACTGTATGACAGCATGGCTTAGGAGAAGGAAACCTTGCTGGACTGAAAGTCAGAAAATAACAGCTCAATGCCAGTCTCTTATTCTGGCCTCACTGTTTTCATCAGTAAAAGAAAAGGTCTAGGTTAGATGATCTCTTAAAGACTCTTCATATTTTCAAACATTTATACTATGTGGTACTATTTATACAAAACAAACTTATAATATTAAAGTTAATACTTGGAATTTTTGTTCAAAAGTTGATTCTTACAGCCTTCCCTTACTCCAAAAAAAAAAGAAAGAAAAATGCTTTTAAAGGTGAATAAAATAGAAATTGCACTATGTGTACATTGCATAAGATCAACGTTCATAGTAACAGAATTATAAAGTCTCCACTTACAACAAATAAATCATATAAGGCTTAATAAGGAAATCTTAAAATTCTTTAGAATATTCGTTTTCCCTAGTTAATGCAATCAGCACTGATATCCAGCAAAACACATCACCAAAAATGATGAGCCACTTATATCTTAACTTAAAGAGGATGGGATCACTCACATCTCACTCCTTCTTTTCTCCTCCCTTAGTCAGTTTTCCCTTAAAACAGTAACAGTAGTTGTTTTTTGTTTTTGGAAATATTCAGCTAAGAAAAGTTTCACGTAGACTCAGACATTTAGGTATTCGTATAAAACTTTTTGACTTTACCAAGAAAGTAAAATGGAAAAAATGATGCCATTCTATGACACAGAAGAGAAGCCAAAGGTCTTTAACTCAAAATGCACTTGGATTTTACTGTCTATAGTATTTCTTGGGAATAAAAAATAAACATGCATTTTAGGGTTCTAGCAGTAAATTTCTTCTCTAAAATTGATTTCTCTATTGGACTAAGTACATCAATACAAAAACAAATGAACTACCAAACTGTCCTAATTAACAATTTTGCAAGTGAATACAGACATTAGTGCAGCACTGCTGCCATTAAAGTCCATTCCATGGCATATCTGTTTCTGTTAACATTTCAATAGACCAATTAAATGACCTTTCCCCCTTCAAACTCAATTAAGTTATTTGAACTTCAAATGCCACCTTACCAAGTATTTGTACAAAATTTACAGAGGAAATTAATTTTTTAGTTTTGAATGGTCTTAACAAGTCAATACTATTTTAAAATTAGCTCTCATAGAATGTCATAGAATATAAACATAGGATATTATCTGAATATGCAACTGGTGAAACCAAATCAATCTTTCCAGTCTAACCTGACATATTTTAATTTCTGATTTACTTGAACAATTTTGCAATCTAGTTATAACTTTTAAAACTTTAAATTTCCAAATAACATTTATTGAGTTTAAAAAAAGTAAAGACTAAAA
>PVKE010010088.1:0-17500 GCA_004027555.1 Craseonycteris thonglongyai | reverse complement strand
ATTAGTATTTCTGATCCAGGGACTTAAGGAGCTTATCATGATAATTTTATTCAGTGCCAAATGGTTATGAAGTTATAAAATGCAACTTTATTATAATCCCCCTGAATGTTTAATTTTACATTCAAAATGTAAGTAAAATATAGTCACTTAAAAAAATCATTAGTTTAAAACACTATCATTCTATAGTTGGTTTCATAACCATCAAATGAAAAGATTGGGAATGGAAAATGAACACCGTTCATTATAGTAACACTATTTGCAGCACTTTAGTAAAAGCGCCCATCAACATTTCTATTCTACGCTAAATTTTTTCCAAGGATTATAACATTGCTGGTATGGATCCATTAACACCATACTTACATACAAAATATTAGCTTAGAACAAATACATGTCCCTAATTAATAAGTTTTACTGTTCCCATTACAAACTTCAGGTGCTAGAAATGTAAAAAATCTGTCCTCTGCAACAATTACCACACAAATTAAAACAAACAAAAAAGAAACCAAAATAACCTCCCCCCACCAAAAAGAAACTATTAATAACTAATGGAAAAAAATTACCTAGTATTTGCATAAAGGTTTTACAGACCCTCAAAGTGGGATGGCAGAACACACACACACACACACACACACACACACACACACACACTTGCGTGCTTACTCATTCATTTACTCACAAAGTATTACAGACTATCACTGGTTTAAGATACACAATTTTGGAAATATAAATACCCACTGCTGTTCTGTCTGTCACTGATGTTCTTCCTCCAAATGGATATTGGGATCTCTTGAGCTCTTTCTCCTTCACAGCCATTTTCACCCCTGGCACATCCCCATCTTGTTGCAGGGCTCCCCATGGCTCTCTCTTATATTCCTTTGATCCTTTTTTTAAAAAATTCTTTTAAAGATTTATTTACGTAATTGTTTTTGACACTGACAGAGAGAGACAGAGAAGGGGGAGGGCCCAGAGCAGTCTTCATAGTTGTATGTCATTAGTTTTCTACATGGTTTCCTTCTAAACAGGTGGGCGGGGGTCATGCAGGCAGTTGTAAGTAATCAGTTCTGGATGTGGTTTCCATCCACAACGGTGGATGGGGGGCTGCACAGGGTGGGAGCTGGGCTGGGGGCCTTCCACATGGGAGGCATGCTCCCTTGAGCCAGGGGCCGAACCTGGGGGGGCAAGAACCGAACTGCGGGCCTCCCACATGGGAAGCATACCCCAGTTCAGAATATGGGTCCGCACTAGAGGGGGCCAGGATTCAATCCTTAGTCCCCAGGGCTGCAAAGCAAGCACTTAACCCACTGAGCCATCTCAGCTTCCCACTTTTGCTCCTTTCTTGATAGAGCCTCCTCCAACATACAGGGAGAAATGCCCAGTAGTCTAGCCTACCATCCAGGCTCCACCCACCTGCCCCTCAGGATGCTAGAGCTTTAATGTCAAAGAGGCTGGTACTTAAAACTCAAAGCTGCTCAATTTCTGGGAACCAGTGACTAAAATCTAGGACAACTATTGGTATTATTTTAATTATAATTTAAATAAATGGGTTTCTGCAGGTTTGTTGCGGCACTGGATGCTTATAACAGTGTTTCTTTTGGAAAATGTACTCTCAATTCCACAAAATAAATTTCTAAATAAACTTCACAACCCATTTAAAATTGAGTATAGTTCCTCAAAAAGTTAAATAGAGAATTTAGGACCCAGCAACTCCAAATCTAGGAATAGACCTCTAAGAACTGAAAAAAAGGATTCAAAGAGATGCTTAAAACAAATGATCATAATAGCCAGAAGATGAAAACAACCTAAATATCCCACAATGAATGAATAAACAAAATGTTGTAGATACATACAATGAAATATTATTCAACTATAACAAGAAATTAAGTAGTGGTAAATACTATTATAGCAGGAGTGAACCTTGAAAACATGTTAAGTGAAAGAAGCCAGACAAAAAAGACAACTATTGTAAGATTCCACATAAGAGGACAGAGTCACAAAAACAAAGTTTAGGGTGATGAAAAACCATTGGAAATAGTGGTGGTGACTGTATAACACTATAAATATACTACATACTACTGAATTACATACTTTAAAATGATTAGTTTATGATATGTGAATTTCAAATCAATAAAAAATTATATATAGTCAGCATTTATAAGAATATAAAAACTGAAATAGCAGATAAAGTATTTAATTCTGTGAAGATAATGGTGAGAACGAGGAGTGACTCAAGAACTAGGAAACCTGAAAACTGGGGTTCAAGCCCTAATTCAGACATTACTACTTAGGACATCTAGAGTCATTTCCCCTATCTGAACCTCAGTTTGGTCATGTAAAGAATATAGATACTGTCTGCTCTCTAATTCTAAGGCTGAGTATCAAAAGTGCACAGAAAACTCTAAATAACGGAGAAATGGTACTAACTATTATAATACAGGAAAAGGTGGAACTATTGGAACCGCTCAGAAGAATAGGATGAATATATTGCTTCCCTGTCTGACATCTTATATCATCCTTCAGATGCCAACAAGGTTTTAGGCACATTTTAGGAAACCATTATTTGGGCTAGAGAAGACTGAATACAGTTAAGGGTGATTCTTGGAGCTTATCAAGTTGGGGGATCAAATCAATTTTAGTCTGAATCTGCAGTAGCAAACCCAGTGGAGATCAGATTCTGTCCTGTGCAGTAAGGAATATAAAGCCCTGAAGGGATTCTAGAATCAATCTGTACTCCATGACTATCTTTCAGATTATAAATAATTTGTAGTTGGAATGAGGTCATTTTAAAGCTTTATTGGTAATATGTGGGATGGTAAAAAAAACTTGAGTCTATTTTATTTAGAATACTCAATCAGGATCCAAGTGTGAATGAAGAGAAGAAAACAGAATTTCTAGTTTTTTCTCTAGTGGCACAAGGATTCTTGTACAGTATATCTATTTTATACAATAGAAAGAGGAAAAGGTGATCCACTTGAAAGAATTTATTTAAAAAAAATTAGTCTCCTTAGGAATGCCAGAATAACTAAATAGATTGAGGGCGTCCATTGCAACCACTAGGTCTGGGCATCAAATCCTGGCCCCGTCTTAGCTCCAGCCCATGCAAACCTGAGCTGTAGAAGAACTGGTAACAGCTGAGATGACAGCAAAGGTTCTCGCCTCCCATGTGGGAGGCTCCCAATTTGGTTCCCACCCCGAGCGGCCCCACCCCAAGAGGCTCCACACCTATCTACCTGTGTGGAATGAGACTATGTCCCAACTACGGTAATGATGTACAACTATGGAGACTGCTCTGGACCCTTCCCCACTTCTCTCTCTCTCTTTCTCACTGTCTCTCAAACAATTTTAAAAAAGATTTAAAAATATTAGTCTCCTTAAAAAATTTAGGGGATGCTGGGATGGCTCAGTGGATTGAGCACTCGTTTTGCAGCCCCAGAGTCTGAGGATAATATCCCAGCCCCGGACCATGTGGAACTGTATGCTGAACTGGGCTGTGCCCCCAGTTTGGGTTTCACAGGGGCAAGTTTCCCATGCAGGAGGCCTCTGGCCCAGTTCCTGCCCCTGCAGCCCCGTGCCCACCTGTGGAGTGAAACTATAGAAAACTAATGATGTACAACTATGGAGACTGCTCTGCGCCCTCCCACTTCTCTCTGTCTCTCTCTGTCAAAAACAATAAAAATAAATTAAAAAAAAAATTTAAAGGCAATAATTTAAAATTACACTACCTAGGTTTTACATTTTTATATACCGGTACTTACCATAATTAATATTTTCAAAATCCCTTAGAAGCCAAAGGAAAAATACAAATGTGAAACAATATATACAGTACTGGTTTATGGGATATCTGTTGAATCCTAACAAATTTATATGTATAACCTTCAGTATACATGTAATTTGTTAGGGCAATAATAAATGTGGTTTAGGTAATCTGGTATAGTAGAAAGGATCCTGTGTCATAGGGTTCTGGTGACTTGAATTCTAGTCTAAGGTTAGCCTTACTGATCTATGTGATGTTGAGCTTTTTCTGTGCCTCTGCTCCTCTATACAATGAAAAGGTTAGCTAACTGTTTTTAAAAAAAATTGAAAAACTTGTTTTTTGGTTTTAAATTTTAACCAATAGAACCTTATCTTTAAATAAACTCTTCCAAGAAGCCCACTATTTCAAGTAAATAACTTAGGACTATCCTGATTAAAGAAAGGTAAAAAATTCAGATGCCTGTCAGTTCTCTGCTCCCTTATTGTGTCTTGGTAGCCCTGAAGTGCCTCTGAAGAAGAGTTAGGGCTCCATAGAACACAGCTGAATCCCAATGGACCAGAAAAAGCCAAAGGTCTTTTCCTATTCCAATATGCTCTAATTTCACTAATATAGGCACTGTCAAATGTCCCATATATGTGTATTTTTTGGAGGAGTTCTTTAATTATAAATATGTTTTTGGCAAACAGAAAATTATAAATATGTTATTCAACAAATATAGAAGAAAAATTTCAGGAGAACTTTCTAATTCTAATCTACTACCAATTTACTATTTTACTTTATTACTTTATTAATCTACTTTAACACTGCCATAAAATTTAGATAAATCATTTGATTAAGGGAATGGATTTTATACTTTAAAAAAAAAAATATATATATATATATATTTATTTATTTATTTATTTTTGACAGAGAGAGAGAGAGATACAGAGACAGAGACAGAGCGAGAACTGAACTGGGGGAGCTCCCAGTTCAGCATATGGTTCCGCACAGGCCAGGGCCGGGATTCGATCCTCGGTCCCCGGTGCTGCAAAGCGAGCGCTTAACCCACTGAGCCATCCTGGCTTCCCCTATACTCTTTTATATCTTAAAAATTTTTTAAATATTATTTACTTTCAATCTGGTATGATTTGAATTTATTTCTCATTTTCACCCCTTTTGTAGAAGTAGCATTTTAAGGAAATGTGTGCATGTGTGTAAGTAAACACATACTGCTTATTTTCAATAGCTTAATGTGTATTTAGATATATTCAATCATTATTGGCAGTCAGCATTAAATGTCAATCTACCCTCTGGTTAGGAAGCTAACTTGCTGCACTAACCCATTTTTACAAAACTTCCTATGTACCTTAATCCTTTCAAATGCAACTGTGACACAAGGTATTACAGACTTTTAAAAACCCGTTCTCTTGAAAAAAAATTGTGGAGCATCAGTAACCAGATAGTATTCTCAAATTTCAGTGATCTAGTCCATGGAGCCGGCCCCTATGCATAATGCTGTTTCATGCAGTACATGGCTTTAGCTGGCCAAATCTTTTTTTTTCCCAATGAATCAGTAGAACAGTAAAGATCTTACTTTTTTTTTTTTAAGCAGTGGCATATCAATGAGGCACAGATGTGTATTCCAACTCTGCATGGATGAGCACACTGTTCAATAGTGCTGGCTCACACGGTATCAGGGCAAGTTATCACTTCCCATGAAGGCACTCTTATCACCAGGGCCCAGAGAGGTGGCTGCAAATCGCAGCCTTTTTATTTTCAAGGCAGTTCTGCTGAACATTCAGGCTTCAAAGATTCACACTTCCAAAACTCTATAAGAGTTTGTGAACGCTCAATTTGCCAAAACTGTTTACAGTGTAATTGGGCACCGTACCTGTGTCCATGAGATAGCGAAGGCGCTTCTCCACCAGCGCGGCACGGGTGTCAATTTGCTTTTGCTCATTCTCTAGTGCTGCCAATTCTCCTACAACATACTGACTGGTGTCTTTGAACCCTTTCTGTTAACGAGAACAAACAGGAAGGAAAAAAAATCACTTGTAAGTTACATTTTTCCTTTCTACAAACACTTAGTAAAGCACTTACCTAGAGAACCAACTATATCCTTAGCATTACTCTTAGTACCAAAAAAGCAACTGCGGTGATTCAAAAATTTTTCTTATGTATTATGTATAGCAAAACTTTTGTAAATAGAGAACTGTTTAGTATTATATTTATGATTTAACAACCGTATTTGCCATGTTTAAAAAGTTAACACTAAGTTAGAAAATATTCTCCTTAGAGTTGAGTAAGAGTTATTTAAACATGGACAAGGACAGAAGTCAATATTATCTTTGGTGATTGTCAAAACAAATACCAATAACACCTTTAACTCAAAAGTGTAATATACAAAAATAGAATTTTACTACAAATTGATTCTTAAAGTATCTATCCTGAAAAATCACACAGATTTGTTCTCACAAAAAAATACAAACTTAAAGACATGTTTCTTGTTTTCATGACTATACTATTTAAAATGCTTTTAGAAACAAACAAAGTTTCTAATATCTCCAGTTTTCCCTCCAGCTGGCTCCTATACTATACATGTCACTCTGTTGATGTATAACTAATTATTGTAGCTGTGAATTCTAACTTGACAGGTGGTTTCAAATCTTGTTACATCGGACCTAATGCAACTAGTATGCTGATGTGGCTAAGTTTCCATTCAACCAAATTTGGATTTCAAATTGAAATTTTACTTTTTATAGTCAGTCATGTTAAAAAAAAATTATCCTCAGAAGTTTTATTTGAAGTAGCAGTTCTGTTATAAAGTACCAGTATAGGCTCAATTTGTATTTTCATACAGAAATTTAAATCATTTGGGGGCAGGGTTATTGTCTATGGTATAGTTACAAATGGATTAATTATAGCTTCCTTTGGAATACCTGTTTGCCTTGTGACATATCTAGGGCTATGTTTCCTAAGTAGTTGAGAAATATTGAAGAACTGCTTAAGTGATTAGGCACACCCCTACCACTACTACCATTAGCACTTATAACATTATTTATTCAGAGAAGTGTGAACACTCTTCTTCTAGCCTTCCCTACCTAGAAGCATATTAATCTCTAAGAAGCCATGAAGAATTATGTCAGCACCATTAAAACAAGAAACAAAATAAAGAAATACATTATTTATGAACATATTTAGGAATTCCCATGCTTGTTTATTGAGCATGAAAATTCTAAAATATGACATATATGTATATATTCATATATGCAACATATATCTTTGGAATTAGTAAATAATTTGTACTCACACATTAACACAATTTTTATCAGCTTATTATAAAATTGATTATGGTAGTTGACAAAGTTGAAATATTTTAAGAAATTATAAAACTGATAATTTCTTAGGATACTTAGACCAAATACATCAGTGTATTTTAAAAATATTCCCCCACCTCAATATAAAATATAACAAAAAAATTATAACCATGGAAAAAAAACTAATCATAACTTTAAAATCTGGAATAATCTGGTGAATGCTTTTTGTACCTACTTGCTAGACAGAAAAGCATGTTCAAAAAGGGCTTTTCTTTTCTCATTTCCATCCAGAGGGGCAAAACACACAGTGGTTTTCAAAGACAATACAATATAGGTATTATAACAAAGATACAAGAAAGCAGAATAAGCAACATGTAAAACTTCATTGCTTTTACTGATTGATTCAATTAAAAAGAGTAATAAAGTATATAATCAGATTTTTTTTAGTATGAGTATACAGTATACTCAAGTATTTGGTAACTTAAAAATTATACCAAATATTCTACCAGGATATACCAGTGAGCTGCTCTATGAGAACTTTTTTTAAAAAATGAGAAGTTTTTAGGACTTTAAATGTAGTTTGTAACTCTGGATGCACTTACCAAAATTTTAAAATTCACCCTTTACTGGATTTTAACAGTATCAACAATGAAAATATTTATAGAAACAGTAGATAATAAAAAAAAAGAAGCATCATTAAAGAGAGCTATCCTTCCAGACAAAAATTCAAGTTAAAACTTGTTCTTCCTGCTTCTGTCCCGCAGCTGTCCATCAAAAGCAGCTTTTTCCCTGCGGTCTATCAAATATTTCCCTCACAAATCAATTTTACACATGATCAGCCCATACCCCTACTGAGCTGAACCTCCCCGTTAATTAAGTGAAGAAATTACCATATATATTATATTAATGCAAACATCATTCAGCTAGTAATTCACGGCTGATCTGGATAATGGAAAGGTTGAACACCCATTAACCCAAGCCAACAAAATGGGTTGGCTGAGAAATTCTAGCAGGTCTCATGTGACTTTTCCCTCTAACTGCAGCTCTGCGGTATCTGCTATTGTAATAATTAAAATCCTCCCAGTAGATCAATACTGGAATCTCTTTATGGGAAGTGCCCTGATGGAAATGTCTCAAGGAAGCTGGGGCTGTGGAACTCTGAAAAATTCATTTTTTTTTTATCTGACAATTATCACCACACTGCAGACTAATTCAACAGTGCACCCCTCTCACTCTGCTTTGAATGCACTGGAGATTGACATCTTAGAAAACCTAACATCTCATTTTAACAAATAAAGGCACTATTTCCACATACAGTTTGGAATTATCAGCAATCATGAAACCACACAAAAAATTAATATACATTAAGCACTTCATCTTCTGATGGCTTCCTCTGAGTTTCAGTTATTGCTGCCTTCTCCTCATTTCCTTTCTTTGTATCTTCCTGTATTGATCTCTGCCTTTTCATCTCTTAAGAAAAAAAGGGAGAGACATGTAAAATTATTATAAAACTTGATATTTGTGTATTGAAATGTGAATTTACATTATCAGCACACACACACACACACACACACACACACACACACACACACAAAAAAAAAACAAACATTTTGAAAAGTATACCTACCTGGTCTATTCTCAACATATTGACTGAAAGACTGAAGTTGAGTTTTTCTGACTGTAGAATCCTTGCTGAACACAACAGGATTTCTAAATCGTTCTGTTGCTTTTTGTAATCGCTCAGTTCGGAGATCTTCTGTGCCATTCTAAAAGTAAAACAAACATGGTAGGAGAGTTCTGATCTTTTAAACATGAAATTATACACTAGTAAAAGATTTTTTACTGATTTAAGATAATACCAACTTAGAAGCTTTTTGAAAGAAAAAGGATTTTAAAGAGCTCTAAAAAGCTCAACTGCAAGTTCTGTTACTTGTAACTAGAAACTTTGGGAGACTTGGTTTAAGTGAAGAATCACTCTTGATAACTTTGATTCATCAGACACTGTGAACCTGTGTCTTCTCTCGATATGTATCATTTAAAAGCCATATTGCCTCTGTCTGTTCCCCCTACCCTCCAATATTCTGCTCAGCCACACAGACTTGTATGACAAGAAGAACTAGTTTCTAATTTTATGCCCATTGAGATAAACTACTAATACTGGATGAAGGCTAAAAGGTAGGATTATAATACTACCCCACTGAACTGCATTTCATCAGCTATAACTTTCCAAAGCCAGGTTTGTAAGTAAGCCCTTTACAGCTAAAGAAACTACAATTATCATTTCCAGAGCTTCCTATGTTAATACTGGTAACAAATTCAAATGGTTCTATCAACACGAAATATCCCAGAAGACTGAACCACTGCAGTGTGTGGAAGCTGCAGATACCGAGGTGCTGTGTACCAAACAAATATTTCATTTTATACCTAATCTTTTATTATTTTTATTAAGTGTTTTGAAAGTAAATAGGCAAAGGCTAAGATGCATGACTAATAGCTAAGCCTGCTGAATGCTGAAACTGGTTATCAAAAGCTACCAAGACTTTGCCCTTCCTCTGCATTGAGACAATCGGTAATGAGGGAGTCCTCCAATGGCCTATTCTCTAGCCTCAAGGAGGCCTGGGATGCAGAATCCTCAAGGGAAGGTAACAGTTTATCCTTTTCCACAAACACAGAATGCCTCATTTATAAACGTGTAAACTGCATTTTATTAAAAAACATAAAACCCCAAATCAATGCTGAAAGCATCAAGAGAACAGATGGACTCTATATGTTCTTTATAAGCACCATTAAAAAATCTTAACTAAAAAGATCCATACAAAGACAAGCTGTTTAAAGCACACCTTTTGTTGGAATAACTTTAAAAATTACTACATAAGATCTTTTGGGAAAGCAAAACCAATTTCATCTACTTAAATTATTAAAGCTTAAGAATAAAAATACCTCTCTCATTTTTTAAAGTTATATATTTCTTATTTGTATCATGCTTATAATATGCTATGTAGCCAGAATAGAAACAGTTTTGGCTTTTATTTGTTTCTTTAAAACGTGTGTATTCTACCGTTATTATAAATGCCCAGTAGTCTTAAACTCAAGTCTTTACCAAAATAAACAAACATGGCTAAAATTTTTGAGGCCTGGCAACATGCTAAAATATCAGTGTGATTAGCTAGCAAATCCCATCTTAAGAAACCTTTTTATGACTAGGGACTTCTGCCACTTTACAAATGTATTCCTCTAAACCCACTAATTCAGTTAGCCTTTTCAATCCATTGTATTATTCTTAGGCCAGCTTCATTCTGCATTAAATCCACTGCAGAAAGCTAAATTGAACGCAAAAAAATCAGTCCTGATCCAGGCTTCCTTTTGTTCAAAGATAGAGACCAAAAGTCCTCTGGTGCTGCCATGTACTTTCATCACCAATTTATAGAAACCGACAGTATAAGGGTAAAGCAATGAAAGTCATTGTTTTCAGACTTCAAAGCATCTCTGTCAGGGGAAGGAAATCCTTTCAGTCAGCAGGGCTGTCCCCATAGTCCGCAGGTGGGTGAAAAGTTATACAGGACTAGAAGTACCCTAAAGCTAGAAAAATATTAATGATACTATACAAGGAAAAGGGAGGAAGGCATGAATAAGGATAATATAAACAGTCTAAATAATAACAACAATAATAATAAATGTGGCATTTTGTCTAAAATCCTACAAAAGGTAAGATTTGTATTGGCATAAAACAATGCAAGTTATTTAAAATTTATATTCTATCACATTCAATCTTCAGGTATTAATTAACATTAATTTTATTAATCTCAACAAGTTGAAGGTTGAGGATGATAGAAAAGTGTGCTAGAATTATTTTAGCAGTATTCTTAGAAAAATATAAATACATATAGAAAAATAGCTTCTCCTGTTACTAACGTATCAACTTGAAGTACTAGTTTCACTGAATAAAGTAGATGAATACTGAATTACTATATAAATAGATTTAATTTATTGGCCATTAAAAAAAAGTTCTATATCAATGTGAAGAATTGAAAAGAAATTGATTTTAGGATTATAAAGTGCTAGTGTAAACTAGAATACCGGTATACAGATACCAAGTCAAATATTTTAAACAAGACTTACCTTAATGTCTTGGTCTGTGCTCTCAGTTACAGCTTTCTGAGAAGCACTGAAGAGTGAATTAGCCACCTGTGGCTGAACTTCTAGGAGCTTCTTCAGCTTCAAGTCCACCAACTTAGTGTTTTGTTCTGTTAAATATGCAAATATTATGAATAACCAAATGAGATGCATTTATATGTATAGGCTATCAATTAAGAGGACATTATAAATATATTACTATATTAAAAGAAAGGACATTAGGGTTGTGACATAGCATATCAGACCAGATAGAACTATGTCTCTCTCTCTCTCCATATATATATATATATATATATATATATATATATATATATATATGTATGTACATAAATATATATATATATGTATATAAATAAATATATGACAACATAATATATAACTATAGTAAAACTGAGTAGTCCTTAGGTATGTTGATTACATTCTTTTCTTATTGAGATGTAATTGATATATAATATTGAGTAAGTTTAAGATGTACAATGTACTGATTTGACATTTCTATATTGCAATATTATTACCATCATACATTAGTTAACATCTCTATCATATAACATAATTATCATTTCTTTTTTGTGGTGGGAACAATTAAGATTTAGTGACTTAACATATATTCTTTGTGTATCCATGTGTGGGCGCGCGCACACACACACACACACACACACACACACACACACGTATATTGTATTCCCCCCATCAGTCCCTTTAAGGAACATAGTCAATATACTTAAAGACCATTCAGTTATACTACAGTTAATAGTATATTTTTACCAGAATATGTATAGGCTTACCTGAAAATCTAAGCCTGTATTTGATGTATTTATGAGTACCGGTAACTGTATAGGCTATACATAGTAAAACAAGCTATTACAAAATAGATATTTAAAAGAGGTGATGAATTTGACTCTAAATTATATTTTAGTTTCAATTCTTCAACTATATTAAATATATACATACAATATCAATTAAAATAAGTTCTTAGCATGATCTCAGACTATTAAGTATAGTTAGAATCCAACTGTATATATATATCTAGCATTAAAACAGAATATATATTTATAAGTACCTTTTAATTAGAGGGCAGAAATACAATAAAGTTTATTGATTTTGGAGTATACTGATATGGGTAGAAATTTAAAATAAATTTTAAAATAAACAATTTCAAAATTACTTTCATCAAGTACATTCATCTTTAATAATGGAAACAAATAATTCTACTTAAAAAATTAACTCAAAGCAACTCTAATAAAATGCTTACAAAAGAAAAGATATGCCAACCATTTGGTAAATGAAATTTTCATAAAGATTAATAAGTTTTCTAATTATAAGACTCTTAATAAATGCTATTATTACTTTCATGCAAATTCATCAGTTTACATTGTCAGGCTTCTATTTTAAACAATATCTGATGAACTATGGTCAAATCAAGATGAAGATTAAACAATTTATTATTAAAACACTATGACTCATATACACATTAAAAATGAATTTTGGGAAAATAAAGCAAGGATAGAAATCATAATGTATGCTATGTGCTTCCAGATTCCAGTTCATATTCCTATTTCTTATTCCATGAAATAAACCATAGTCTGAAGTAGAAAGTGTGTCCTATGAATATGCCAATACTTACTGGCATTCTTAAGAGATGACTGAGATATGTTTTCTTTTCGGCATGAAATAGAAAGAGTTTTTAAAAGGGACAAGAGTCAAGCCTGTCAGTCCTAAAATTAACCAACCTTTAAAGTATCCCACAAAATTCCTACTACTAAAACTAGAAAATTTCCCTTATGTTGCCTAAGAAATGGCTAATTTTTATCTTCATAATTCATTCTATAAATTCAAGATATGTGTATCACTATTGTCATTGATTTTATTCTTCCATAATTGAATGTTAGGTCTTCAGTTAGGTACTTGTGGATGTCCTCAGTAGTAAAGGGATGCTGATAAAGCAAGCTTGTCCAAGCTGTGGTCCAACATAAATTCATAAATGTTTTTAAAGCATTATAAAATTTTTTGTAATTTTATTTTTTTACAGCTCATCATCTATTGTTAGTGTTAGTGTATTTTATGTGTGGTCCAAGCTAATTCTTCTTCCAATGTGGCCCAGGGAAGCCAAAGGGTTGGATACCCTGTGATAAAGCCTTTGGTGTGGTTGTGGTGAAAGGAGGGGCTAAGCAACAATTAAAATCTTAAAAAAAAAAAAATCTAACTTACCCAAGTGCGACAGTATTTTAAATAGAAAGAAGTGAAAGACAGTCTTGATTTTGGGTTAAATTTAAAATATTTTATTATATATCAGCATTCTCCTGGACTTGCACAATTATAAGTATACTGACCTCTGCCTAATAAAGTATAATTTAATACTAGACAATGAAGGAGCTACTGAAAAATGGGTTTTCTTGGGTGCTCCTTATAGTTTGAAAGACCCTGGTTGATTGTTTCTTGGAGAAATAACAGCATGAGTTCAAACACAGAAAGAAAGCAGGCTAGCATTTCAGGGGCATGACAGGGCTAGAAAGAATACCTCTCTTTCTCTGTCTCTCTCTAGCTTTTTATAGCAAAAGATAAATAATTATCTTTAAATATTCCTATCTTTAAATCTAGAGAGATCACTAAAGACTTTTTATTGCTATAAGAAATTAATAATCATTTACAGAACCCCTCTGGTACACAAAGCTTTGTATTGCTACCTGATGCTGACTTATAAAAGCAATGTATTATTATATGAAATACTTATTTATTAAACCATAAGCATCTTCATATTTTAAACAATAACAGGTCAATTACCAATGCAATTATTGATATAATATTTATTGATGTAAGGTATTAGATTAATAACAGTCTACATATGTAGTTTTCAAAGTGTCTTATTGTAATCAGTTCTTATGTATAATTTATTAGTAATATTTAAATATTTAAAGCACAATATTTGCAAAATAATATTACAACTAAGACTATCAATTCTAAACCAAGTCAGAAAATCTGATCCATAGGTTTACATTATTTACATTTGCAATACTCTAGGTACTATATCTGTACTTGACAGCATTATACCAAAATATTTAGGATGGGAAGAGGACCAATTATTGAGTGCCTTAAAGATTGTCGCATGTAACATAAAATATAAAAGTGAATATTATAATGAGTGAAATGAGTCAGAATGAGAAAGACAAATATCATATGATCTCACTTATGTGTGGAATCTAAAGAATAAAACTAATGAACAAACAAAACAGAAATGTACTCATAGATACAGAGAACAAACCGATGACTGCTAGATGAGAGGGGGTGGGGGTATGGGTGAGAAAAGTAATGGGATTAGGAAATACAAATTGGTAGTTACAAAATAGTCACAAGGTTATGGAATACAGTATGGTGAATATAGTCAATAATATTGTAAAAACTATGTGTAGTGTCAGACGGGTCCTAGACTTATCAGGGGAATCACTTCACAAAATATACAAACATCTAACCACTATGCTGTACAACTGGAACTAATATAAAATTAATATTCAATGTCAACTATAAGTGAAAAAATACATAGTCACGATGTAATGGTATTTTTATAGCTATGTATGGTGTCAAATAGGTAATAGACTTGCTGGGATTATCACTTTGTGAGGTATGTAAATGTCTAATCACTATGTTGTTTTGTACTTGAAACTAATACTAAAAAAATTTTTTTAAGTGAAACTTAGTAAGAAGAGAACACAAACGAAAGTGTGCTATTCCAATTTCATTGCTAATTTTAACTAAATCTAAAACAAAGCAATAATATAAAATTGATAGAAAGTAGATTTAGCTAAATGATTTGTAAGGACATAAGATGTAATGAAACAACAAAAAGAACGTATCACCAGTGATGAGATAATCATAATATGTAATGATAAAGTTTGCCATGCAGCAGGACACAAAATATTTATAATTTGAAATTACCGGGAGTATCAAGGTCATTTTCTAAGTTAGTAAGTTCATCTCCACCTCCTACAACAAAGCCTTCAGGAATCTCCTCGTTAGTATCTATCTCAATATTATCATTTTCATCTGTAGGAACATGTAGCAATAATGTTAGTATATTGTTTTATATTGCTTGTCCAAAGTACTAAAGAAAAGCTAGTATTTTAATGAGTTATTCAAATTCAACTCTTGACACAGATCAGCAAGTTCAAAAAGTCAGTTTTAAGTCATTCTTTCACTATTGAATTAACATTTATATTTTACATTCACATGCCAAAGATGAATTGTCACATCAAAGCAAATGCAAAAGGTTTGACAATTTGCCATGCGCTGTCACTAAGCTCATGGAGTTCCTATATTTTAAAGAGTACTCTATTAGTAATCTCTAATAACAGCATATAAAAATTAAGTTGGTTTGGTAATAAAGTTATCAAATAATATTTCTAAATCTCACATTTTTATCACTTATTAGATATAAATAAAACAAACCATTCTTTAAACTTACAGCTGCATTTAGATCATTTGTATGAAGACTTGAACGCTTTTGTGCTATTAATAAAATATTACCATAAAAGTATTATCGACAAATTGAAAGACTGAGAGTAGAATAGACAATACCTTTATGAAAAAGAGAGTTCAGAAACAAAACACTACATTGTGAAAGACATAAAAGTAAAAAAAATTGTTATTATTCAAAATTAAATACAGGAGAATGAGGAAGTTTTACACTTTTGTTTTTTACATTTAGTTACATGTTTTAGGTCACAATTCATTAATGGAGATTTTTTTTATATTAAAGATTTGTATTATATACTTTTTCCTTTCTAAAATCCTAGTGATAAAATTGGTTAAGTAATTTTTACATTTATACATTTGAAAAGGCATAGCAATAATTCGATTTGCATATTAGAGGTCATCTTTAAATTCTGCTATTGACAGGCAGTATATATTTTGGAGAAATATCTATCTAGCCTTGGGAATTGAAGAATATCTATACTAGTCTACAATTTATATTTTATTAATAATGAGGTATTATAATTGAGAAATTCCAAAATTCTATAGCTTTGGCTTGATATTTAATATTTGTCCTTTCCCCTGTACCCCTTTGTGTTTTATTTTGGGCTTCCCACCTAAATACTAATTATGAGCATTAGCATTAATAATAATAATTTACATTTATTGAAGATTTCTCATGTACTGTGTAAGATATTAGAAGAACACAACAAAGGAAAAAAGACTGAGAAATTCTCTCAGGGTAAAAACATTGCTAAATGCTCTCAAGACACCAAGGCATTATACTTGGCCATTATATTTAAGTACAATCGGCTGAGAAAGCCCACCTGTGGAATGAAGCTTTGTCAAAAACTAATGATGTGCAACTATGGAAACTGCTCTGGGTCCTCCCCCTTCTCTCTCTCTGTCAAAACAATAAAATAAATCTAAAAGAAAACTATTTTCTGAATGCTAAAAAACTGTTCAGAACACTTCCTCATAGTATTCTGTGTCAGAGATAGCTTACTATCAAAAGTTTTTAGAGCACAGTAAGTATATTGTTGTTGCCAACCAGTCTCTATTGATTATTACTGACCATAAAATTCAACACTCATTCATTTATTCAAGGAACTTCTACTGTATACTGCATCTGCAATTTACAACATACTGCTAGATGGTGAGGAGATACCAAGTTTACAAGACACTTATTACACCTTAAAGGTATACATTTAAGTGATGATAAGACTACATAGGACAGGTAAGTGTTATGGAGTAAAAATTAGATACACAGCAAATTCAAAAGATGAAAAGATTATTCTTTGCCAATAGTACCAGGAATTGTTCTGTGGAAGCATTAACCTTTAAAGGGGGTCTTAAGAAATTTATAGGATTTCAAAGGTACAAATGAGAGGACGGCATTATGGGCATGAAAGCAGGAAAGAGTAGGTTATGCTCAAACAATGGTGTCAAATCCAATTTGGCTTGAGCTTACTTAAAGGGAAATAATGGGAGGTAAGACTTGAAAGGTAAAATTGTAGAGAGCCCTGAAGAGCAGAATGAGAACTTCAAATTTTACTTGGTAGGAATGAAGAGACATTGGTGCTCAAATATGATAAGCACTGTGCCATTTAAGAGTAGTCTATACAAGTAATTTTCTAAAATGAGTTTCTTATAATCAGTTGTGAAATATGTATAAAATAATAATATAAGCACTGAAGCTTATGTATTTTATAAATTAGAGTAGCTTCAATACTATTTCTAAAAAAAACACTCTTGCTTATATTCCTATATGCTTTCTTTTTTCTTTCTTCAGATTTATTTTATTGTTTTTGACAGAGACAGAGAGACAGAGAGAAGGGGGAGGGCCCAGAGCAGT
>PVKE010010087.1:0-43278 GCA_004027555.1 Craseonycteris thonglongyai | reverse complement strand
GAGAGAGAGAGAGAGAGAGAGAGAGAGAGAGAGAGAGAGAGAGAGCGAGAGAGAGAGAGAGCGAGCACAAGAGAGCAAGAGCGAACGAGCAATTACTTTAAAAGTGTTGAGGGATTTCTGGAAGAGGTGGGCCTGGGCCTGGTAAGATGGGTTGAAGTGAATATGTGGAGACAGTAATGGCCTTCAAAGTTACTATGTCTTCTCTCTGTAGCCTGTTATACAGGATCTTGATGATCTGGCAGAGCCTAGTTTTTTAGTTAGGGCTCCTTTCAGTTCTTTGCTTTATGTTCCAACCGCTTGGAACTAAGCAGTGTTCCCTGAATATACAGATAGGGGAATTTCAGGCCATTGTGCCTCAGCCAACAGCAGCCTTTTTTTTTTTTTTTCTTTCACCTAATTCCTCTCTCCCAAGAGGTCTTACACATCTTTTTCCACATGGGGCCATTTCCTGCTAGCTTTGTATACCTGAGTCAGAACCTGACCCATGGTAAGAGCTCAATAAATGATCAAATGAATGGATGGATGGAGCTTGAATCCTGGGAGAAGACAAGTGATGAGCAAAAAAGACAGTTGGCCCATGTCCTCCTTCCTGCCCTCTTTGGGGCAGAAAGGCTTATTCACAGATCCAGGCCAAAGCACAAGCTTCAGTTTCATTGGCTCCCAACCAGTACACAGACGGGGTGCATTAGAGCTTGATGATTTAAAGAGTTGGGTTAAATGCCTGGCTTTGGGGAACCAGTGAGGGAACTATGGCTGGCATCGCACAAAGATTCTTTTATTTCACTCCACAGCCACCCCCAGCATAAAATCTATAGATTCTTATGCAGGTCTGCTTAATAGAAAGATCATTGCCACAGCACCCTCATGGAAATGAGCCCTTTTTTTTCAATTTGTTTCTCTTTTCCATTTAAGAACGTTCAGGGAGAGAATGTTTCTCCTGTTCTCCCCTCTTGACATAATCTCCTATGTGGTTTCAGAATCCGCCCAGTGGGAGTTAGGAGCTGGGAAGCAGATAACTGGAGCAGCAGTGTAATTAAATGATACTTTGTACTTGTAATAGAGCCTTTCATCTGGAAGCTTGACATTCCATTGTTCAATCTTAAAAAAAAAATGTGAGTCTGCCTTCATTATGGAGAAGGCACACAAAGGTCCAGAGAACTAAAACTCTTGAGTGTATGGATAGCAGAGAACTGGGGACAGAATCAAGATTTTGGGCCTCCATCCTATCAGCATGGCTAAGCCCACATGGAAATGTGTAATTGTCAAGACTTAAACAATTAGGGCTTGTGGGAAGAATGCTGCGCTAAGCAGTCCACCTTCCCAGCTTGCTCTAGATTCCTAGAGGCCTAATTGTTAGGAATCAACTGTCCAACCTCGGATTCTCAGTTTCTAACTAATAAAATGAGTGAAATAATATTTTCTGTGTCTAATGTCTAGTAGCCAGCACTTGTGTGTTTATTATGTGCCATTGCCATAACAGTCCTGTGCAGTAGCTGTACCTTATTTGAGGGTGGAGGGGAGCAGGTTTACCTCATTGGGTTGTCATGAGGCTGGATGAGATCATAGATATGTGGGTGGTTTGCAAATCAAAGCACTATGTAAGTATGAAGTAGTCTCTTTGCTTCTGTTGGCCTTGTTGTTCAAAAAAAAAGAAAAGAAAAAAAGAAAAGGCAAGGCTTCGGGGTAGAGGTAGGCTGACCAGACATCCTGTTTTAAATGGGACAGAAAACAATGATACTGCCCCATTTCAAATGGTATGTATGGTCAGCCTAGTCTCACAGGGATAAATTCAAGGTGTCAGAAGGCTAACCGTACATACCATTTGAAACAGGACAGTACCGTTGTTTACTGTCCTGTGTAAAATGGTACATCTGATCAGCCATCTAGAGATTAGTTTAGCCAAGCAAATTTAGTTTAGCCAAGATAGTTTCACTTTAGAACCTGGAGCACAGGACTTGGCTATGAGAGGAAAAGGTGGTAGAAAAAATAGGAAGGTGTTTTTGCTCTGTGGTGGGGGTTGAGGGGAGGTAGGTGAGGAGCTCTTTGAATTGATGACAGAACTATCTAGGGAATGTGCTGAGGCAGCCTACGATTTCTTCTTGGGGATGTTGTGGTCTAAGTGCTGCAGTGTTTGCATGCAGAGGTATTTTGAGTTGGCATGAGAAATGTCTCATACTGTTGTTTCTTAACTATTGGTGCAAGCCCCAGGATTAAAATATACCTTGGTTATAAAATAATAATGGTTTATTTATTTTTAAAGGTTTATATTATTGTTTGAGAGAAGGTGAGAGAGAGAGAGAGAAGTGGGGAGGGCCCAGAGCAGTCTCCATAATTGTACATCATTAGTTGTAACATGGTTTCATTCCACACAGGTGAATGTGGGGCTGTGAGGGGTGGGAACCAAACTTGGGGCCTCCAGCATGGGAGGCGAGAACCTTTGCTGCTATATCAGCAGTTACCAGCTGCATGCAGTTCAGCATATGGGTTTGCACAGGCCTGGGCTGGAATTTGACCCCTGGACCTCACGGTTGTGAGGCAAACACTGAACCTGTTGAGCTATCCCAGCATCCCAAAATGTGAATAGTTTCAATAGAACAGTTAGTTGCACTGAGTGAAAGCAAGCTAAATGCTCATTTCAGTGGTACTGTTATGGAAACCTAGATCTCCACAAAGCTTTTTCATGAAAATTTCTGTCTGTAGTTCTTACCCCTCCTGCTAGTTCTTTGATGACATTGTGGGTTAGGCCATTTGGGAATGGTGAATTGGATTACTCCATCACAATCCTACTTTAGGGATGGTGGCTTCATTCCAAGATACAGGTTGCTCTAAGTTTACTGGGTTCTTGGAGGGAAGGTGTAGGAGGCTGTAGAATTGGGTATCCAGTAAAGGTGATGGGAAGGAATCTTTTACTCGCCCTCCAAAACTATTTAAGTTATTACTGTGTCAAATATTCAGGTCATATTATCTTGTGGGGATAAATATACAATTCTCAGAATTATAGATCATCTAGCCCAGCCCTTCTTTATGAGGAAACAGGCCATGGGCAACTTGGTGACCAGCCTGAGGTCTCTACTTTACACCCCTCAATTGTGCTTGGTGTGAAGAGCTCTGACTCAACTTGTTTTCAAGAGCCTGGCCGCCTTCTCAGGTGGGCAGCTTTTAGGAGGCAGGTTCTTCTATTTCCCTGTGGGGTTTCGTTGGGTTTACGGTGGTGGCGTTTTGGTTTTTCCTTCCTGCCTAGACATTAGATGAAGCATTGCTTTGTGAAAAGTGGCAGGGAAGATGATGTTTTGAGGCCCTGCATCGATGTAGTAGTTGCTCAGAGGCCCCTGCTGCCCTTAGTTTCCCGCCTCTGCTTCTGAGCACTAGTGTACTATGCCAGCGATTTACAAAAAAGACTCGTACCCACAACACAGTGGCTTAGAGGGAGTGGACATGGACAGGGTGCTGGTATGGAAGTACAGAGATCTGTCCCATCCTGTCTACCTGTCAGGGATTTGTTTCCCTTAATTCCTACCATCTACCAGCTTGTCTTTAATTTATAATAAAACTAACTCTCTAAAACATTAATGCAATTATTTAGGTCCTGATAATTTCATGTAAAAAATATATTCTGGATAATAGAATTTCTAAAATTCTACTCATTTCTTATCTAGGCATGCTGAAAAAATGTTACAGTGAGCATTGGATTATATTAGTAGTGATAGTGACTGGTAGGTCAGATCAAACAATAAGTCATAAAGAACATGTACAATAAGATGTGTCACTTAAATAATTCTTTGAGCTTCTCTAACTTGCAAATTATTTTTTGAATTCTAATTTTATTGAGAACATTGGATATATTCTAATGGTTTTTACAAAAAACACAATTAAATAAAATTAATACTTATATTCTAGTAAGATGAGAAAAAACAGATTGTATGTAAACCTGTCAATGTCTATCATAAACAGTGAATTTTTTATTTCCAAAATAGTGGGACTCAGGCTTTTACCACAGTGACTGATGAGCTTTCATCAACAAAAGGGTAAGAATAACCCATACCATAGTAGGTGCCTTTGTTGCTTTTGCAATATTTACAAACCATTGTTGAATGTTTGTCAGTGTATTCTAAAGAACATTTCTGAGGTAAAGCATAGAGAGAAGTGATAAATTATGAAAGAGTTCCAGCATAAGTCAATAAGCCTAGCTTAAGAACACAGTCAGTTAATTTAGTGTCTGTAAAGAAAAGTCGTATTTATAACCTAGAATTACTTACTTCTTTTCCACAACTATTTGACCCTTGAAAGTCTTAATCTCCTATTAATGAAGTATTAGTTCTGGAGGAATGCAAAAGAGCTATCTGTTGACCACCCAGGAAGGGGTAAAAGGTGAAACAAGTCTATACAGAAAATCTCCAAACAAAGGGATGTCATTAGATTACAGTCTACAGTGTTTCTTTGTGAAAAGGAACCATTTGGAACTTATAAAATGTAGTATCTTATGGCATCTTCCCCCGATAGGAACAAAGAATGAATAACTGCACGAAAACTATACATGCACTCTTGTGTGTGGATAGCATTGTACTAGATACTTTGATACCACCCTTAAGGATTTTATCCTCAAGGAACTTTGACTCCAGTTGAGGAGATAATAGGTTCATAAGCCATTCCTTGAAGTTTGTACTTCACCATATGTTTATCTTAAAGCAACTATCACAGTGTCATAATGCATGTTTCCCATTAGCCTGAAGAGATGCTTGGAGTTTCTTTGTCTATTCTAGAGAGCACCTGGCACAGCTCCTAAAGACTGGTAGATTTTCAGTGAATATCTGAGTGAATGCCTATTAGTATTTGGATATGGAGACAGATCTCAGGGTCTCTTAATTTGGAGCCCAATGGACTGGCTTCAAGGGATCCCTGAAAATTGCATGTTTAATTCTATGTGCATGTATATTTTTCTAGGGAGGGTTCCATACCTTTCATCAGGTTCTCTAAGGGTTTGTTGGTCAGCACAACCCTTGAAGATCCATCTGTTTAGAAACAAGTTCTGGGAAGACTTGGTAGATGTGACAGAGATGTGTCTTGAAGCAAGAACCTAGGCAGGTTCTATGGTTCTTGCCATAGAAATGGGTAGAGTGGGGCCAGTAGAAAGAGCAGTATGAACAGAGAGGTAGAATTAGGAAATGTGCAAGGAGCATCCATTCTTTTGGACTAGATATTGAAGAATTGTGTGCCAACAGATTGAAAGGGTAGGTTTAAGCTAGATTGTTGGAGGAATAGAAGTTTGGACTTTATCCTGCTGGTGCTTAGGCATTACTGAAGACCTTTGAGCAACTAATGACATGACTAGAGCTTTGCTTTGAGATGGTGAATATTGTCATGGTGTGGTAGCTAAACTACAGAAGAAGAGACTGAAGTTGAAGAGACTAGTACATATGCACTGTGGAGGTCTGAAGGTGTTCTGGGTATGTGATGATCATTGGGGAATACTTGTTGACCACTGCTTGGGAAAGAAATATAAGCATTCTGGGATTTTAAAAGAATTCTATCTTTTATAGCCATGAACAAAAGGAATTGGATTCAGAAAGTCACACTCTTTAGATGGGAGGCAAACATGTCCCACAGTGATGCCCATTCCCTGTAAAAATTAATCTGGCACAAATAGAATTGCTCACCAATTTATTATCAAGGAGCTGCTAGGGTCCAAGTCTGATGAATCGTCTGTGTTTTTAGTTGCAGACTGTAGACAGCTAGAGCATGTGAATTTGCTCAAATGTGATCCTTTCTATGTGGTTGCTTTAAATTCTGAAAGGAAATGTTGACTTGAGCTATGAGGCGTACCCTGAAAATTAACTCTGTGGTTTGCAAATGCCTGTAAGGTTCTAGTCATAAGATTGGTTTATACATTAGTGCCTCGACATTCAGTAAGGATGCTGGTGATTGCAAGCTTGTGTTCCCAGTCAAAATTTAAAGAATGTCTTTTCAACAGAGCATTCTTTCTGGAAAGCAAAAAGTGGATACAGGACCTCTTCCCCAGTGTTTCTGTTTGAGCACTGGCACTCCCTTAGTCTATGGAATGGTAAAGCAGCACAATTACTAGTTTGGCTGTTTGTATTTTGGGGCCTGACCAGAATCCACCATCATATACTGATTGTTCAGTTCAGCAATTTTTGGGGGGGGCAGGAAGGGGTGTATGTGTCTTTGAAACAACATGCTAGGCCCTAGTCTGGGTGCTAGGAATAGGGAGATGAAGCCAGTGTGATTCCTGCATCTTATGGCTACATGGGAATGAAAGGCTCACAGTGGAGGGAGGAAGAATGTTATAGATGAGGTTGTGTTGGTGCCATAAAAAAATGCAGGATGAAAACCTGCATTGTTGCTATTAACTACTGTTTATTGAACATCTCTTGTGTGCTAGGGACTTCTTTAGACATTTTCCTTACCTTGTCACTTATTTTACAGCATCCTCCCAAGGTGGGGGTTAAATAACTTGTCTAAGACCATAGGCTACCAAGAAGTCATATGGGATATGGCTCTAGATAGGTCTATGCTCTCTTTATCATAGCTTGTTAGGTAGCTCCTTTTGGCATCAACTATTTTCTGGTCTCTTTCAGTAATAGTGGTGATAAATCCTACTCTGTCTTCCTTCCTATCATTTCCTCTGCCTGCAGAATCCTTATTTCTTACACTGTATTCAATTTCTTCCCATTCTTGAAGACCAGCTTAAATGTTTTCTAGGATCTCTTCCTGGACTATAGGATTCTCTTCCTACACTGAATATTTAGAGAACTCATTGCCTGGATAATGACTGTCTTGTAATAATATGGTCTGTGTTGTGGTTACACGCATTTTTTATGTATAATTGTCTTGTTTCTGAATAAGATTCTTTTATTTTTTAAGATTTAAGATTTATTATTATTATTATTATTATTATTTTTTTTTATAGAGACAGAGAGAAGAGGGAGGACCCAGAGCAGTCTCCATAGTTGTATGCCGTTAGTTTTCAACATGGTTTTGTTTCACACAGGGAACCAGATTGGGGGCCCTCCCGCATGGGAGGCATGCCCCCCTGAACCAGGGGCCAAACTGGGGAGCAAAAATCGAACTGGAGGCCTCCCAGCACACCCCATTTCAGCATATGGGTCCGCTCTGGCCGGGATTCAATCCTTGGTCTCTGGGGCTGCAAAAAGAGTAATTAACCCACTGAGCCATCCCATCTTCCCCCAAACAAGATTCTAATGAAAACAAGATTCTAATGACCTGGAATCACAGACTCTTAGAACATCAGAGCTGGAGGGGCCTTTGAACCTAGGTTCTCTGGTTTGACTCTTCATATTACAGATCAGGAAACCAAGGCCCAGGGAAACTGAGTGCCTCTTAACTTTGTACTTTGCCTCATCCTCCCTGCCACACTGCCCTATAGCCTTGTACATAATGGATGATTGTAAATGCTGGAGGCAGCCCTGCAGGAGAGGTCTGGCAACTGGGAGAATGAAAGTAGTAAGCTGTGTGATCTTGGGCAAGACTTTTCTCTCTGGTTCTCCTTTCTCTTCATCTTTCCAAATGAGGCATTAGATTAAACTGACTTTAAAGGTTCTCTCCACCTCCCCTATTTTCTGTTTCTCATATAGCAGCAATATGAGGCATTATAACTTAGAGGTTAACAGTATAACCTCCATGACTCAGAACATTCACTGGGTTCAAACCCTGGCTTCTTCGCTTGGTAGTTATGTAAGTTAAGAAACCACTATGTCTCTTAACAGCCTCACTGGGAAAATGAGAATAATATTAACATTAGTTTCCCAGTAGGATTTTTTATGAAAATTAAATGAGGTACCGTATTTTCCGGCACATAAGACGACCGGGCGTATAAGACGACCCCCTAATTTTACAGTTAAAACATAGGTTTAGGCCTATATTCGCTGTATAAGACTACCCCCCCGAGGCTGTAGTCTTATACAGCGAATATAGGCCTAAACCTATGTTTTAACTGTAAAATTAGGGGGTCGTCTTATACGCCCGGTCGTCTTATACGCCGGAAAATACGGTAATCAATATAAAGTTCTTATCACAATACCTGACATACAGTAAATGCTCATTAAATGCTGGTAGCTGTTATCTATGACTATCCATTAAGCAAAATAGAACAGAAAGTGGCACTCAAACATATCTAGGTCTGGCACCCATTCCTGTCCTGGTATATTTGCTCCTTTTGTCTATTTTGAGAGACTCAGCTTTTGCCCTTTATCTGTACAGCTGGTCTTTTGAGGCCTCTGTGATCTTGAGTCTCTTCTTAGAATTCCAAGGGGACCAGCAGGTCTATGGAGGTAATTAAACCACAGCAGCAGCAGCAGCAGCAGCAGCAGCAGCAGCAGCAGCAGCAGCAGCAGCAGCAGCAGCAGCAGCAGCAGCAGCAGCAGCAGCCGCCGCCGCCGCCGCAGCAGCCGCAGCAGCCGCGGCCTCCACCTTGCTCCCTGGTCTTACTCTAAAGCAGCTGCAAGGCCTCTCTAGAATTTAAGTGGAAAAATCTGCCTCTGCCTCTGCCCCCTTCCCTTCTATTCTGTCAGGTATTATTTTGCCTCTGACCACACATCAACAGGTCACAGAGACCTCAAACTACTGTGACAGCAGCAGTCCAGGCTGGAAGAGAATTCGAGGCCTGGGTGTTAAGAGCAGTAGCTAAGAATTGCTTGTCACTTTGGTTCACTCAGTGATGGTTCACAGGTGTGGGTAGGCTGAGCCTCCTCTGAAAGAAGCCATTTCCCTTATCTTTAAAAAATAAAACCAAAATTAAGTCTCTAATACCTTTATTTCAATGCACGCAACCTGTTCCTGAGGGGAGGCTTTGACCTGGTGACCCAGATTATTCTCTCTGGTCAGGGCTGCCAGGCCAAGGAGAGCTTTAGCTCTGCTTCCCCACCCTCCCTTGCCTAATGCTTGTAGCTGGACAGTGACTCAGGGAGGGAGGGGAGAGGAGGCGACACCTCCGGCAGTTGCTGCTGAAAACATCTCATCAGTCCACAAACCCTCTCCCTCCAGACCAGTGATATCAAGAGGCAGAGCAGGTGGCCCTGGCCATCCCCTCTTCTTTACTCCCAGCACCTTTGGGTCTTTGAAGGGGCAACTACTGGTTGTCAGAAGTTAAATTATCTATCTGTAGGGGACAAGGAATGCCTTTTCTTCCCAGGTAGGGCTGGTTCCATTAAGAACATTCGCTGTAGCTTCAACTCTCCAACATATAAATGAGGGGATGGAAAAGCATTTCCTTACCAAAACAAAAGATCCCAGGGTACACCCTCCTGCAGCAAGTCCTATCATTTATTCTACATTTAGCAAGTTCCTCTTGCATGTTAGGTACTGGGGATGCCGTGGCAAACAGCTGTATGGCTGTGTGCCCAGCTTGTACACAGCACGTTTTGGTTATTTAGCCCACTGTCTGAAGGAGCACCTGGTGGCAGTAGAAGTGGGGATCTCCATCCTGAGCCTGGTACCCAGGGTTGTCTGAGGCAGCTGAAAAGCCAACATTTGCAAATTGTTTTCCATTCCATTTGCCTGATTTTCACAAGATACCCAAATGTGTACCGCTTTTTCTCTGACTATCCCTGTCCTCTCCTGTCATGTCAGCCTAGGCTAGTAAAACTGCCAGCTGGGCTCTTGCAACTTAAGGTGGCCAGTAGATGAAACCTGCTGTTCTCTGATGTGTCTGTGGAAGGATGTCTGTTCTCAGGACCAGGCCTCTCACCACTCAGTGGTGGCTGCTTTATTTCCTCAGCTGGTCCTTCCCTTTTCAATAACAAATGTTCCAAATGACAGGTAGGGAGGACTCAGAAGAGTCCTTCAAGGACTCAGAAAAATTCACCCAGGAAAAATTCACCCAGGAAAAATTCACCCAGGAAACCGAAGGAGAGAGGGAACAAAAGAAACCAGACTTCCTGCAGTTCCTTAAGCTGTAAGTACCCATATATCTGTGGGGGAGGAGAGCTCCTCCCTGTCTGTCTCCTCTGTAAAAACAACAGGCCAGTCTACCCCGGGCAGTGTGGGGGCAGGTGCTAGGTAAATACACCAGGAAGGAAAGCGGATAAGATATGGTCTGACAAATCTAGGTCATCAGGCTGCTGCTAGGCACCTGTATGTGACTGGTCACCTTGAAACTGACAGGAGGGAGGGTAGACTTTTGTTCAGGGCACAGACTGGACAACTTCCCCTGCTTTTGTTTGTTTATTCAATAAACATTTCTTGAGCACTATTATATTCTAGGCCCTGTGATAGGTGTTTTAGGACAATGTGTGTCTCCCTCAAGCAAAATCTCCTCCTGGATCTCAGGACTATAACTAGTATTTAAAAAAAAAAAAAAAAAATGACATCATGCAAAAGCCAGTCAGTCCACTAACTTCCACAGTGAAGGTAGCCAGTCTCTTCGTAGATGGAGCTATTTGAAGTCTTAATTTCCCTGTTCCTTCAGCTAGAACAGGGGTCAGCAAAACTTTTCTGCAGAGGCCAGATAGTAAATATTTTAGTCTTTGCTGGCCATATGGTCTCCATCACTAAATTCTGCAGCCATAGAGAATGCATAAACACATGAACATGGCTGTATTCCAGTAAAACTTTATTTATAAAACAGGCGAGACACCCAATTTGGCCCTTATGTATTATTTACTGACCCATAGGCAACAGAGTTGAAATGAGTATTGGAGAAATGGGTTTATTTGATGCCAAGAGGATTCCCAAGTCAGCAGGTGGCTACATTTGGTGTAGATAGTGTAGGAGTGAATGCACGATGCTCGTCAGGTGTCAGTTCACTTCACAGGTCAGATTTCAGCCTCAGCCACGTAGCGCCCACATGTTTGCACCAAAGGTGACCAAGCTAGATAGTGTGTATAGTTTTATACAATATCACCACTCTAATGGGAAAACAATGCTAATAGAGAGTCAGCGGCTTCATTTTTTAAAGCCCCAAATGAAGATTGAAGTCACCTCTGCTCTAGGTCTGGTTCTGCCACTAACTGTTCAGTGTGACATTGGATAAGTCACTTAACCTCCCCAACTGTTCAGCGTATATTGGGTATTACTGTGTGAGGCACTGGGGATACAGAAATGGACACAACAAAATTCTTGCCCTTAAGTAACTTACGATCTAGCAGGGAAAACAAGTAAGATGTAGTGAAACACAAGCTTTGAGTAAGTACTTGTTCAGGATGTGGTGGGGGCAAAGAGCAGGACGAATGTTTATTAAGTGAACAAGAAAGGGGAGTCTATTCTAAATAGAGGCAGAGAAATGTTCTAGAGATCAAGGCTAAGGAAGCACAGGTAGGAGCTGCAGGGGGTGTGTGAGAGGGAATCAGGTCAGCAGGGGTGGATCAGGAGGCCCAGAGGCCCAGCTAAGGAGTTTAGACTTGATTCTGTATGATGTGGGGAGCCACTGAAAGGTTTTAAGCAAACAAGTGATAAATGACATTGGATTCAGATTTGATACAGCTTCTCTTCAGCTTCTAGAAGCTGTACATCCATGAGCTTGTATGAATAGGAATGTTGATACTATATAATTAAGACAGTGGCGCTAATTAACAACCAGACCTTTCCTGGTGTTGCCTTCAGCTAAATAGCAGTCAGATAAGTAATTGACCAACATCAAGCACCCATAACTCTGAGAAGAGGGCCTTTCAGAGTTCCCCAGGACCTGGGCTCCCTGGTGCACCCTCGTGTGACCCTCCTGGCTTCATGAGGCTCACTGAGTCATCATAGCTGGCAGTTGCAACTCCGCATTTACATATGTGTTTTTCTGTTACTTTAAAAAGGGACAAGTGAGTTGCAGAATTCAGGTGGCTTTTGGTATAGCTTTGAGGTTTGAGACCGGGCAAAGTGATGGAGGGAAATAAATGGCTTCTGCAGTCTTCCTGTATTTTAGGGCCTGCCTGAGAATAATTGAACCTGGCATTAGAAAAATGGGGATTCTTGGTCATTGATTCCCAGATATAACAGCACATCAAAATAACCTGGGACAAAAATGTTGATCTCCAGGTCC
Organism: Craseonycteris thonglongyai; assembly: GCA_004027555.1. Taxonomy (NCBI): domain Eukaryota; kingdom Metazoa; phylum Chordata; class Mammalia; order Chiroptera; family Craseonycteridae; genus Craseonycteris; species Craseonycteris thonglongyai. The sequence goes on along the minus strand of PVKE010010087.1, from coordinate 31,277 downwards.
TACCTGCAGAAATTTTGTAGGTCTGAGTGTGACTGGACGAATCACCTAGGACATGAGATTTAAGGGGGCACACACTCTTAGGTTTGTACAAGTGCGAAAGCAGCACCTCAGAGTGAGTGCCTCCTTAAATGTTGTGTTCTAGCTTTCTGGCTTGCCTCACTCTAATCCCAACCCTACTGGGATCTGTGTTTTTAACAAGCATCCCTCCTCTTCTTCTGAGACTCTGATGCAGCTGGTACTAATATTGGGAGCCACTGCTCTAAGACAAATGTTCTCAGTACTTGGAAAATATTCACACATGCTGTCCCTACCATCCACTCTCTACCATCTATCCCTTTCCACTCCCTGACGGCCCAAAAGGTGGTTTTGACTAACATTTGTTTGAAAAAGGAAACAGTCCTTTGGAGACATTCTTCTAATAACGATACAGTAGTCATAATTTCACTGAGTGTTTACAAAATGCCAGGTACTGTACTGAGTACTTTTTATGTGACCCATCTTTTGCCTTGTACCAACCCAGAGAGAGATGTGTTATTATTATTCCCATTTCCAGTTGAAGAAAGTGAAGCTTAGAGAAATTGAGTTGACCAAGGAGACCCAGCTAGGAAATGCTGGAACCAGAATTGGAATTCAGGCAGGACACCCAGTTTATGCCCCTAAATACTCTACCACATGATCTGTTTCTTGCTTTGAATTACCAGAGAAACCCAACCCATACTCGTCCCTGGTCCTTCCCCGGCTGTCTGCCTGACTCTTAAATCTCTAGGTAACTCCCTTTTCCTGGGATTTTGCACTTGGAGCAAACACAGAACCCCAGGTTTGCTCTGGGTGTATATGTTTTATTTTGTTTTTAAATAGGGTTTCCTGACCTGTAGAGCCACGGCAAATGGGAAGGCATGGAAGAAGAGCACAGGTGACCCTCAGCATGGGCAGAAGGAGAGCTATTCTTTCTTAAGCTGGTTACTGATTAACTGCCTTTGCTCCTGAAACCAGAAAGAAGAGGAACTCAAGAGTCAGCAGGGCTCAGAACCCTAATTAATTTGTGGTCCAACTGGGTTAGGAAGAGTGACCCGGTGCAGTAGCCTTTTTTTAGGGATATGCATGCCCAGCTGACTAGAGCAGAGTTCCACGGCACTGAGGGAGAGATTCCAGGTCTCCCCTTCCCCCAGGGGGGAGTTAGATCTCCTGCAAAGCACATGCCTGCCTATTCAGTCTCTTCCTCCCTGGCCCTCTGGCTGGGCTTCTGCTGGTGTTAAGTTGCCCCAAATACCCATTCTCCTATTTCACATCCTCAGGCAAAGATCCCACAGCCAAGGTGCCCTTTCAGCTTAGCTTTCCCATCCTGTTCACTGACCCATAAGCTTGTAAGAAGAGGGCAGAAGGAGGGTGGAGAGGTGGGTAAAACCTGGAGCAGACCCCGTTGTCCCTTTGTCATGGAGCATAGCGTGTCCTACAGCTCCCCAGTATTGTGTTTGACGAGGTGGTGGCTAGCTGCCTGTCCTCAGTCCTTTATTGGCAGATGGAAGTTGACTTGGCTGAGCCATGGTTGGATTTATGCTTAGGCTTTACCTTCAGGTGGAAATTGGAGGCTAAGAATTTGTAAGTGTCAAGAGACAAGGAAACTCTTTATTCAGTGTGTGGGCCTGGAGAATGCAGGGGCTCCTGAGCCAGGCTCTGTTTCTGCATCATCTGCCATGGCTGTGCCAGACTCCCTGTCCAGCCCTCACAGAGATGTTTCATTCCTTGGGCTGGATGGAAACGAGACGTGAGTGCTGCTGTGAGTCGGGATGGGGAAGGAGCCAGTGGACAAAATGTTCTTGCGCCTGGATGGACCAGCCGCAGCACAGGCTGGGCCCCTCAAGTTGAGGTGAAACCTTTTCTCTAGCCAATCCATATCTTAAGTAACAAATTTGCTGCTGGATGAACTGGTTTTAATTTACTTTTCTGAAGTGATACAAGTGCTTAAAATAAAAATGGGAGTGGCCAGTTAGCTCTGGCTGTCTCACTGCTTTGGGGGATGAACATGTACCCTGGACTTAAACTTACACCTCTTCTCTCTTCCCTGTCACTTGCAACCAAAGCTAGTACTTGGAACCTGGTTATAGGGATTATTATATTATCTGAGTGCAGTTAGTCAATACTCTAAACAGTCTCAGGTAATTTCACCAAGAAGAGTTAGGTCCCCAGCCATGGCCTCCAAAGATAACCTTGTAGGTAGTGCCAAAGTAATGGAACCCAAGAACTGGGCTTCTGTGTATAGGTTGGTAGCCAGAATATATTGAGAATGATACCTAGAGTGTTCAGAGGTTAGTTGAAAACGTGTATAGAAAGGTAGCAATTAAATGTTTGTCTTGGAATAGGCTGGCCTCTGCATTCTCCCAGGAGCCCTTGCCTAGGGAGGATGATTAAAAATAGATCTGAGTTGCACTTCCTGCTTGGCAGATGGCTGATAGCAAACCAAATGTGAGGGCTTGCATCTGACCTTTCCTTTCTGAAATCTGCTCTGTGTTTCCGTGATGCTAATTGAGTCCCTTTCTAGACCTAACCAAAGAGCTGGCTAAAAAACAAACAAACAAAAAAACATAAAAAACACCATGGCTTGCTGTCCTGGCTGGGCTCAGTTCATGGAGCAACTTGAAAGTGCTGGAATTTGCATGGAAACACCCACTCTGTGGTCCAACTGACTGGTTGTTGTTTAAAAACAAACAAGTTCTGCTTTCAAATTTGCTGTCCAGTGCTGTTAAGAATCCCACACTCTCTCCACCCCTATAAATAAGAAAAGATTAGTGGATAGGAGAATGATAAGAGTGCCCTGTGTTTAGACGTTTGCACAATAGACAATGCTCACACTCACTTCAAAACCAAGTGTATATCCAAAAGAGAGGCAGGGGCTTCTTGAGATTGCCTTGTAGGAGTGGCTCTATTGGTTATCTTTCCTCACCTATAAAGCATGATAATACTTGAGACAATGCCATGAGGCAGTATTGGAGAAGATACAAGACATTGTTGTTCTTATTATTAATGTAGCAAACATCTAGAGACTACTGCTGACTTTTCATTGAGCTATTATTCTTCCCCTGGAAAGAGATGAGGCTATACATAGGCTGTGCTGAGTCTTCAAGTTTTCTTCAACCTTACTTCCCCTTCATGAAAAGCCCCCTGCTGCATCACCCAGTGTCCGCCTAAAGTGCTCTTATCCTTGCCAGTCCCAACCATGTTTGCAAAATTCATTTAGCATCCACAATGTATTATAATGATATACATTGTTTTGTATATATTTTATGTATTTTAGTCCCATTTTCTAATTAACTAGATTGTAAGCACCTCAAGGGCAGAGCTGACTTGCTGTATTCTCCATGATGCTCAGCAAAGTCTGGGAACAGCTGCCCATTCAATAGTCCTTGATTTATAATTATGGAGGGACAGTATTCCTTCATATGACCACATCACAAGATTCTGAGCCATACCCTCATTGGACATTACACCCCCCCCCCCCAATCTTTTAATATCATAGACTACTTTAGTGTAACACCAAACTTTTTTTTTTGTCTGGGAGATGATTTTCCAATGCCTTATATTTCACAATGTGCCTGAGAAGGTTGAGCACCAGGATATATGAAAAAGATTTAAGTGTCTGTGTCTTGATGATGAGACATAACTTCTTAGGGAGAAGTTATCAGGGAAGATAAGATTGGTTGATGAGTAAAAAAGACCTTTTATGCAGATTAACGGGATGTTAAAAAACAAGGGAAGAGGTCTAACTCTGAGTCAGAAATGTTTGTTTAATGTGCAAGGCGTTCTTCTCTCTTGAGAATCTGTAACTCACCAAATGTTCACCCTGTAAGAGAGCTTACTCAACCCCCTCATTTCACAGATGATGCAACTCTGGGCTGAGGGGATCAGGGATCTGCCCAAGGACATCATGCTACTTGGAGACATATGGTAGCCTCACCTGGTAGGGCTGGGAGTGTTCAGGCTGGTTATTCTGACCCAGTCATACTCTGTTTCTAGAGGGAATACCGGCAATCACCAGTGTCCAGCTTTTGCAATTGGCAAGTACTTGTGCTTAAATCTTTCTAACATTTACATGCTCATGTCTCTTTCATAAGAGCTCTTTGGCTGTGATTTCTTCAAGCCCCACCATGACCCTTATCACCGAGACCCTTTTAAGTAACATTGCCTCTTTCTTCATCACTCTGCTCCTAAACCATGTCCCTGGGGGTATGTGCATACAGAGGCTAAATGTAGATCTACGCTAATATGCTCACCCAGGAAAGCCTAATGCTGGACAACTGCCACACTAAGGAGCACACATTAATCATCCTACTTAAGGTTTGTACTTGCATCCTCAAGCCCAGTTGTTTAAGTAAGGCCTTATGCTTTGATTAGCATTTCCAGGAGAGAAAGTGTTGAAAGTGTTTAGGGAACATCTTGTATAAAATGAAATATCAGGTTTAGACAACAGGGGTGAACTGGTTGAGGGTAACACCATGCCATATATGGGAAATTTGAAGGAACTGGTAGAAGAAAGGGTACTACTGTTTATTGAGGGCCTGTTATATGCCAGGCACTGTACTTTCTGTGAGGTGGACATTATTATCCCACTTGGCAGATGAGGAACTTGAAACCAGAAAGGTGAACATATCTAAGAACACACAGTAGAGAAAGTGTGAGAATTGGGAATTGAATCTGGTTTATCTAACCACATAATTATCTCATTATACCATGCTACTAAACTGGGAGAAGTTTAGCCCATAGAAGAAAGCCTTGATGTAGGTAAGGTAACAGCATGAAAGCTATAACCTGAAGTGTTATTTGGCATCAAAGGATGTAAGGGAGCTCTCAGGAGACAGAGTTCATTGAGCTCGTGTAAGGAATTTTGGTATGTCGGAGCTAGCAACTGACAGTAGAATGGGCTTCCTTGGGAGATAGTGGTTTCCTGTCCTTGAAAGTATTTAAGCAGAGGTTTGGTAGAAATATGAATAAGAGCCATGTATCAGTTGGGTGGCTGGCCTTTGGGGTTCCTTCAAATCTCAATAGTCTATGAAATTAAACTGGATAAAGTCATATGCATATTTTGTTTTGAGATCTTCCACTATACTCCTCCACTACATGGGATTCCTGCAGACTGCAATTGTTAAGTATCTCTCTTTTTACAAACTCCCCAAGCATTCTTCTGGGTTCTCTGCCCAGTCTTTCTCATGAAGTTTAGGTGCCACAGAAAGAAGGGATTTTAAGGGGCTTCTTTGCTTTTAATTTTTTCCTGCATGGGTTGTAAAATAAGAATGATTTTTTTTTTTTTCATTTTTAAAGATTTATTTTATTGTTTTTGTTTGTTTGTTTTATTGTTAAATTTAATGGGGTGACATTGATTGGTAACAATTAGATAGTTTCCGGATGTACAAGTCCACATCACATCACCCATGCATTGCATTATGTGCCTCCCACCCCGAATCAGCTCCCCTTCCATCACCATATATCCAGTGCCCATTCCCACCTCCCCCCCCCAACTCTCCCTCCCCACTCCTCCCCCCTCTTCAGGTAACCACCAAACCATTGAGTGTGTCCATAATGCTGGTGCCCTCTCGCACCTCCCCTCCCACTCTCCCTCCTCCACTCCTTCCCTTCCCTCAGGCAATCACCAAGCTTGAAATAAGAAGTATTCATCCAGTAAGGAGCTGGGAAAGCTGTTTTGACCTCATTCGGCCTTAAACATTGTCGGTTTACAAGTTTAATTTTATTAATTCGCTCAAAAGTGACCAGGCTCTGGTGAAGTGACTCCCCCTAACACAACTCACAGGAAGCTAATTGGTAGACCATAATTCTAATTAATTAATTGACAGTGGAACAGATAATCCTGAAAGCTTGGGCTGTGTTATCTTCCTGGAAGGCAAATCCACTTGAGTGAGAGAATTAGATTTAGGCAGTTGCTAAGTAAACATGGAATCAGAGTGAAGGAAGTTGATTAGCTTAAGAGATTTTCATCAGTTGTGAGGGCTTGATCCATCCTTCTTCATCAAAGAGATGGATTTTTCCAAGTGAACGCATTCTAGGAAAATCTTGAGACTTGGTGTCAAAAGCCATAGGTTTAAGTTCTGACCTTGATTTTCACTTACAAGCTATGTAAAACTGGGTAAGTCCCTTGAGCAGCCATGGGCTTCACTTTCCTCCTATTTTGGAGATTGATTGAGTTAATGTATTAGAAAGTGCTTTGTACATTCTAGTGTCTTACATATGTGTCAGTATTAGTTTAATTCTGGTTAGGCTCCTATGTTTTAGGGAGTCACTTAGACAACATGCTTGTTATTCCATCTTCATTCTCCCCTAGACTTTAGAGCCAGACTGCCTGGATCTCTGTCATGTGTTGGTTTTTTGACCCTTGACACATGTTGTAACCTCTTTCTGCCTTTTCTCATCTGTAAAATGAGGAAGATGATTGTACTTACCTCATCAGATTGTTGAGAGGATTACATGACTTGGCTTGTATAAAACAATTTGAATCTGCCTGGCATATAGTAAGCAATATAGATATGTGAACCGTTACTGTTGTTATTTCACAACTTCCAATTTAATGAGCCACCTCAATCTCATCTGTAAACTCTCCAATTTCACTGTAGGAAATGCTTGTTAGAAAACACTTTAAAAGCAATCCCTTCCATAGATTCTGTCTTGGAGGGAAGCCTTTTCTGGCCTTTTTGCCTGAATTGATTGCAGGGAAGTCTTACTTTGAGAGTTGGTAGATTTTACCACTGATTTCATAGGCATCCTTTGTACTGTAAGGGCATTTTCATTTGCCAGTACCCAGTTGGTTTTGGAAACAGAAGTGTAGATTGAAACATAAATCTAAGAAATTGGGATTTGTCCTTCCTAATAAGTATATTAACTTGCATTATCTTTCTAACTTCAACAGCTCATAGTGATTTTTTTTAAAAAGCCTAATGGTTTTGAGAGAAATTTGAACTCTATTATTTCAGCCCTCTTCAAGTTTTAGTTTTATATTTGAATTGAACTGCAAAGGGCCCAGATAATAACGACTGGTAGCCATTGCATCTCATTCTACCACCTTTACACTCTAACTCTGAAACCAATCTCCCTGAATAAACCTAGTGAGGGTGACATGTAGGACTTTCTTCTCTATGAGATGGGGCTTGTATGATTACAGGAATCCCCTGCTCTTTATCCTTCTTGAGAAGGCGTGTTTTCCATGCCTTCTGTATGGAAAGCAAGGGGGGAGTGCAGGACACAGTGCTGGCAGCATCTGTTTTCCCACTAGCTGCATGTTTACATTGGCATTGACTGTCCTGACCATTTGCCACAGACTAGAAAGTGTTGTCTACTCTTGGTTCCTTAGAGAACAACCACCCAGCCCCAAGCAATATCCAAGGCCCTTCCACAGCTGGGAGAGGTGTGGGAGAGGAGCTGTGGAGGGCTGTAACTATAGGGGTTTTGGGAAGAGTCTGGGAAAGCTCTGGTAAGACACTCCAGCCCTTCCAGACTGGTCATGCAGTCCCCTCGTCCCCCCCTCCCCCCTTTTTTAATCCTGAAAGCCTGTGGTGGTGTGAAAAGAAACAAACATTTATTAAATGCTTTTTATGAGCCAGGTACTGTGCTTTATGTTCAGGCACTCACTTAACACAATATCCTATTGGAATAGGGCATTATGGAATAGGCTTAGGTTTCTCCCTTTTGTAGATGGGACCCTGAGGCTCAGAAAGAATAAGTGACTTGCCTACGGTTACACAACTAGTAAGGGCTGGCTCCAAGGCCTCCCTATATCTGAAGCCCACATCCATTCCACTAAACATCAGGCAGGCATGAAAGCATGAGGGAGCAGAACCCACAGGATCTTTATTTTATTTCTCTGTTCTGGATCCATCCCTGAAAACAGTCTGTTTCATGTAGGTCAATAGGAAGGTGAACTTGAGAAGTCTGATCATTAAATAACTTAGGTCCCAGAATCTCTCCCCTTTCAGAAATAAAATGTGGCCCCCACAGTCCTCACCAGCTTTTGTTTTTGACATTCCATTCCTTGAAACGTGTATGCTCCCATGCCCTTGGAATTTTATGACTCCGCACAACAGATATTTCCTTCTTCAGAGCCAGTCCCTTCCCTGCCCCTCCCTCCATCTGTTTTAGGGAATATGAGGGTGATTTGAGACTTACCAAAGCTCAAAGCTAGGGGAAGAGGACTGTAGGAGGCCACACTTCTGCCCCTAGGCAGCACACATGGCTTTTTACCCCATTCAAGTTTCTAGACAGATATATGAAAGCTTTTCATAAACCACAAACACATACAGACTGCCTTGTCCCTTACTAGTCTTTCCTGGTGACCCGTGTCCTAGTGTGGAATCATATAGGATCAGGAAATTCTTCCCTTATAATTAACCTGAGTCTCCTATTTTCATCTAAGTCCATTTCCTCTTGCTCTTGTTGCAGAGAAAATGGAAGACATCCCCTTTAATCTTTCCTCTTAGCTACCGTAAATGCTCAGTTTCTTTTTTAAGTTGCACTAAGGCTCTAATTCTGGAAATTTTCATAATTTTCATTGTTCTTTATTATCACACTTTCCACATTCTCCATATGCTTCCTCAGGGTGAATTCCAAACAGAGTCCGGTATTATTTTGCTTGGATTTTAGCTCTTTGGAATGAAGCCTGTGGCTTACTTTGACCCTAAATAGGAAACTCCACCAGGACGGTGGATGGAGAAAAGAATGAGAAAGGAAAAAAAGATTGGCCTGCTCTTCCCCAGCCTAAAGTCAGTTCTGACATGAGGGTGTGTAGCTGGTACCCCAAGGGCAAAAGTTTAACTGATCCTTCTTTGAATCTCTATATTTAACACTTCTGCTGCCTTTTTCACTGAAGATGGTATGTATATAGTGCCTTGAGAAAATTCAGAGACACAAAGTAGATTTGTGGTTTACCAGTGTTTAGGGGAAGAGGAAATGAAAGGTGACTGGTAATGATGTGAGATTTCTTTTGGGGGTTTGAAAATGTTCTAGAATTAGATAATAGAGATGGTTGCACAACCTTGTCAACATACAAAGAACCACTGAATTGTATACTCTAAAAGGGTGACTTTTATAGTAATGTGAATTGCATTTCAATTTTAAAAAACCTCAACTTTATAACAATAAGTTATTTTATAGCTATATAATAAAACATTCTGACAACAACAACAAATGCCTTGAAGTTTAGGAAGCACTTTCTTTTATAAACATTATTTCATTTATTTTGTATACAAAGCTGTGTGTGTGAATAGTATCTTATTGTGCCCATTTTATGGATTAGGAAATTGAGACTTAGAGAGGTTAATTAGATTGCTCAAGTTAGTAGCATAGTTAGTATATGGCAAAGCCAGAACTCAGATTCTGGCAGTCTGCCTCTTTGAAGCCCATGTAATTAAAACTGTCTGTCTCTGGATGGTAGGTTGCAGAAACAAGCTCCAAGTACTTTAAAGGATTCACAGAATATTATAAGTGAAAAGAATCGTGGGGAGCTTCGGGTCGCATTCCTCCATTTTTATGGAGACAGTGAGTTGCAAAGAGTAGAAGACTTGCCTTTTGTCATAATAGTGGAGAGAGGGGAGAACAAAGTCTCCAAAGAAAAGGATGTTGAAGAATCAAGTAGATTAGAATCAGTCTTTTCATTTCTCTTCCCCAGGCTCCTGAAAAGGCCAAAGAGCAGAGCTAGGGAACTGACCTTTTTACTCTGCACTTCATTTACTTTGTTTTACTTATTATTCTCAAGAACCCTGTGAGATGTAAATGATGTGGAAGCTGAGAGAGGCCCCACAATTCTCCCAAGGTCAGGTAGTTAATAGGCTGAAGTTGATCCTTAGATTTCCAGTGCCAAGACTAGGCCCTCTTATATGCAGATACACAAGTTCCCAGAATTATAGCTGTGCAGGCAGGTGGACACCTGCCTCCCTCATCTCTCTGTGCACCTCCTGCGGCACACGCTCAGTTAATAATGGTTGACCTGCCCAGTTGGGGGGGGGGGGCGGAGGGGAGGAGGGCACTGTGTTTAAGTGGCTCTGCTTCATGCCAGGAAGACTTCATGCCTGAGTCTTTTCAAGTGAACAGGTCTCCAGGGAGAAGATCTGTGCCTGTCACCCAGGGGAACAAACCCACATATTAGCTCTGTTGCCACCTACTTCCAAAAGTATTCGTTTTCCAGTGGACCTCCTAGTTTTGAAAGGACTTACTGTTTTCCAGACTTCCAGAGGGGCCAGAAATCAGTGGTCTTGGCTACTAAACAGGAAACTCAAGGCCCTTTCCGTTCCTTTGAGCTGGCTGGAAGGGCTGGGCCTGGAATGATTACTTTCCTTTAAAGGACAGAAGAAAAGTTTTGTGTAATTAAAAAAAAAAAAAAAAGAAACCCTTTCCTGGAGCCCTGAAACCAGCCTTGGTTGACATACAACATGGAAAAGAGCTGCCTTGTTGCCTGGCAGTAATGACAGCAAACAGATGTGTCTGACAGTCTGTTTGGGATCTCTTGGTCTGAGATTCTGTTTGCTTTGTTCTAATTGATTCCTTAACCTCCTTTCAGTCTCCCCACCTTTGGTACCACCCTCGCTCCAGGGAGCCAGGCTGAGCCTGGTTGTGCCAGGCTGGGCTGGGCCCACAGGATACAGTGACCCAGCAGGGCTATTCTTGTCTGTGTGTATTTGCAAGATGCCTGTTGTTCTCAGTTGCTGTTTTTCCCATCATAACTGTTGACTTGGCAGGGGCCCAATGTAGAAGCCATGATGGAAGGGCTTCCAGAGTTCTGCCCTAGGAAATTCAGCTGTGCCAAGTGCCAGGCTGAGAAAATAGGCTTATAGACATATGCTCAGTGGGCACCTGCATAGATACTGCTGATAATACAGCCTTGCTTGGGTTCGGCAGCCTTCGCAGAGTGTGGTCCTCTTCCAGCACATTCTCATGGAACAGGCCTGGAGGAACCATTGTGTCCCTGTGAGGTGCCTCTGGGCCTGGTTGGCATTTCTCTTCTCTGCCGTGTTTCCTCACCTATCTTCACTCTCTAGGAATTCTAATCTCTTGGGCTAGAGAAAATAACTCTTAGGCCCTACCCTGAAACCTCAGAGCACTGGCCTCCAAACTTTAAAAATAATATACTCCTATCAATAAAATGTTTGGGCGTATATTCCTAATATATGTATACTTATAAATGGTATACATGTACTGTTATGGTATAAGTACATTATAAACATATAAGAAGAAAATTTTAATTATGTAATTTTGAAGGATGGCAGACAACTAACACAATTATAAATTTGTTTTTAGTTTTATTTTATTAAAGGTATATGTCATTGAATATGCTCTTAAAAAAGAAAAAAAAAAGAAAAGAAATAAACCTTGCTTATCACTTTCTGATACAAGAATTCAAAGGTACGTCCCAAGGAGAGTGCATTTCAGTATTTCATTTTTTAACCATTTCCTTTGCTGAAAACTTTCTTATAAAGAAAGGTAGATTCAAATGGAACATTAGTATCTTTGTGCTCACAAAAATCATGATTACCCACTTTCCATCCCATCCTCCAATTACACAAAGGTTTTTGCTGAATTTTGTAACTGCGTCTTGCAAATTTTTACACTTGATCTAGCCAAAAGGCCGAGAAGCCGTCTTGCAAATTTTTAGAAAAGTCGTTTTGAAAAGGCTTCGAATCCCTCTGAAATTTGTTGTTTGAAATTCTTTAAAACAGATTAGAAAATTATTTGCAGTTCCTAATTGTACAAATATAGGGGTACACAATAACTTGGTGATTGCCTGAGAGAAGGGAAGGAGGGGGGAGGGAGAGAGGGAGGGGAGGTGAGAGAGGGCACCAGCATTATGGATACACTCAATAGTTTGGTGGTTACCTGGAGAAGGGGGAGAAGAGGGAGGGAGAGTTGTGGGGGGAGGTGGGATTGGGCACCAGATATATGGTGGTGAAGGGGGGACCTGATTCTAGGAGGTGGGCACATAATGCGATGCATGGGTGATATGATGTGAACTTGTACTTCTGGAAACTACCTAATTGTTATCAACCAATGTCACCCCATTAAATTTAACAATAAAATATAATAATTAAAAAAACAAATAAAAATAAAGAAACAAATATAGGAGTACAGCGTTAAAGATATAGAAAATTTTAGACATGGCTTATTTTTAAAATTTTTTAAAGATTTATTTTTTATTGTTTTTGACAGAGAGAGAGAGAGATACAGAGACAGACAGAAGGGGGAGGGCCCTGAACAGTCTCCATGGTTGTACATAATTGGTTTTTCCACATAGTTTCAATCCACAGGTGGGCGTGGGGCTGCACAGGGCAGGAACTGGACCGGGGTCTCACCTCGGTGAGAACCGAACTGGGGGCACTCCCCAGTTCAGCATGTGGGTCCGCACCAGCCGGGGCCAGGATTCGATCCTCGGTCTCTGGCGCAGCAAAGTGAGCGCTTAACCCACTGAGCCATCCCGGCTTCCCCTATTTTTAAAATTTGTATTTGATTTATTGAAGTTTTATTTTTGATTTTACACAGTAAAGTTTACTCTTTGATGTATGGTCCTATGAGTTTTGAAAAATACCTAGTTTTGTAACAACCCCTGACATCAAGATAACAGAACAGTTCCATCACCCGTTACCCATTAGTAGTCAAATTCTTCCCTTATGTATTTGGCAACCAGGGATCTTCCTGGCGTAATGCATTTCATTCACATTCATCCATGTTGTTATGTGTATCAATAGTTAGTTCCTCTTTATTACAGAATACTGCTGTATGGATGTACTGGTTTGTTTATCCATTCACCAATTGAGAAATACTAAGTTTGTTTCTAGTTTTGAATATTTATGAATAATAAAGCTGCTACAAACTTTCTCATACAGGTTTTGTGTAAACATAGTTTTTTGTTTTTATTTAACTTGGCTAAATGAAACCTCCAAAGTCTTGTCCAAAGTGCCTGTGCCATTTTGTAATATAGGAGAGTTCCGGTTGCCACACATGCTTGATGGGTACTTGGTTTTGTCTGTTAAAAAATAAAAATTAACTATTCTAACAGGCATGTAGTGATAGCTTGTGTTTTTAATATGCATGTCCCCTAATAACTAGTGATGTTGAGCATCTTTTCATGGGCCTGCTTGCCATCTGTTTATCTTTTGTGAAGTCTTTTACATCTTTTGCCCACTTTAAAATTGGGTTTTTGTTTTCTTACTGTTTAGTTTTGAGAGTTCTTTATCAATTCTAGATGTAAGTCCTCTGTCAGTTATGTGATTTGCATATATTTTCTTCTAGACAAAAGCTTATTCATTCTCTTAGCAGTGTCTTTAAAAAAAAAAAAAGGATTTATTTTATTGTTTTTTAAAGATTTATTTTTATTGTTTTTGACAGAGAGAGACAGAGAGAGAGAGAGAGATACAGAGACAGAGAGAAGGGGGAGGGCCCAAAACAGTCTCCATAGTTGTACATCATTGGATTTTCCACATAGTTTCATTCCACAGGTGGGCACGGGGCTGCACAGGGCAGGAACTGGGCCGGGGTCTCACCCTGGTGAGAACTGAACTGGGGGCACTCCCCAGTTCAGCATATGGATCCACACGGGCCGGGGCTGGGATTCGATCCTTGGTCCCTGGGGCTGCAAAGTGAGTACTTAACCCACTGAGCCATCCTGGCTTCCCCTTATTTTATTGTTTGAGAGAAGGTGAGAGAGAGAGTGAGAAGTAGGAGGGCCCAGAGCAGTCTCCATAGCAGTACATCACTAGTTGTGACATGGTTTCATTCCACACAGTTGGAGGTGGGACTGCTTGGAGCAGGAACTGAACCGGGGGCCTCCTGCATGGGAGGGGAGAACCTTTGCCACTGAGCCATCCCAGTGGTTACAAGTTGCACCACAGTTCTGCATATGGGTTTGTACAGGTGGGGCTGGGATTTGATTCCCAGACCTTGCAGTTGCAAGGCAAGCGCTCAACCTGTTGAGTTATCCTGGTGGCATCCCCTTAGCAGGGTTTTTTTTTTTGGGTTTTTAAAAAAAATATTTATTTATTTATTTTTTAATTGTTTTTTTGACAGAGAGAGAGAGAGAGAGAGAGAAAGAGAGATACAGAGACAGAAAGAGAACTGAACTGGGGGAGCTCCCAGTTCAGCACATGGTTCCGCACGGGCCGGGCCTGGGATTCGATCCTTGGTCCCCAGCGCTGCAAAGTGAGCACTTAACCCACTGAGCCATCCTGGCTTCCCCTAGCAGTGTATTTTTAAGAGCAAAGGTTTTAAATTTTGATGAAGTTTAATTTAGCAATTGTTTTTTTTAACATAAATTAGGGTATGTTTCTGGTGGGGTATCTAAGAAATCTTTTCTAATATAAGGTCATAAAGATTTTCTTGTGCATTTTCTTCTAAATGTCATCCATTTTGAATAATTTTTTACAGGCATATCAATTTAAAAATGCAAAGATCATATAAAATGAAAATAATGCCAAATACCAGTCCTAGCCATAGTACAAGTCTTTTTGAAAAGAAGTTATATTCCCAGTCCATGTTAAAATATGAAGGGACAGGTTTAGTGTGTATTTTTTATTATTTTGGAAAATATTGCAAAGTAGTCTACTAGTGTTGGTTACTTTTTGCCACAGAGGCCAACTAGTTTGGATTGCTCATCTTTATGCAGAAGAAAAATGCATAACTTACCTTTACATATTCATGTAAGTGAACCTCTTTGTGGTACTTTATCCCATTACAAAAAAATTACAAAGATCCTACTGTTTAAGAGTTTGTTTTTATAAGATCAATCTTACTATTTATTTTTTTAAAGATTTATTTTTATTGCTTTTGACACAGAGAAATAAGAGAGAGACAGAGAGAAGGGGGAGGGCCCAGAGCAGTTTCCATAGTTGCACGTCATTAGTTTTCTGTATAGTTTCATTCCACAGGTGGGTTCTAGGCCACCCAGGGCAGGAACCAGGCCAGGGCTCTAGGCTGCGCAGGCCAGTTCCCGCGGGGCCCCCCACATGGGAAGCACACGAGAGCCAAACCAGGGGCTTCCCATGTAGGAAACACCCTGGTGAAAACTGAACTGGGGGCACAACCTAGTTCAGCATAAGGGTCTGCACGGGCCAGGGCCAGGAATTGATCCAGGTCTACAAGATGAGCGCTCAACCCTCTGAGCCATCCCGGCATCCCTGATCAATCTTATTATTAACATCCTATAACATAGAAGCAACAGTATTCATGATATGCTGAAAGCTGTGGCAGAATGGAACCTCCCCACCCACCTATATACACACATGGTGAGAACCCCATACTCCCTTCTAGACACTTGTACACACATGACACAGACTAACCCAGGGAAGATCCCTGTGGCAACCCATACAGTATGACTGTTAGATAAAATTTCCAGGGATGCTGGGAGAGCTCAGTGGTTGACTCGCAATTGCAAGGTCCAGGGTTCGATTCCCAGACCCGGCCCATGCAAGCCTATACGCTAAGCTGCAGTGCAACTGATAACCGCTGGGATGGTGGCGAAGGTTCTTGCCTTGCATGTGGGAGGCCTCTGGTTTGGTTCCCACCCCATGTGGCCCCACATCCACCTGTGTGGAATGAAACTGTGTCACAACTAATGATGTACAACTGTAGAGACTGTTCGAGATCTTCTCTCTTTCTCTCTCCTCCTCTCCCTCACCTTTCAAACAATGAAGTCAATCCTTTTTTTCTTTAAGCTTAAAAAAAAATCCAGTAGTTTCTTCCTGCTCTGGAGTATTGTCTTACGTAACTTCTGGGGATACCGCTGCCCGAAAATGTCTTACAATACTGCCTTTCTCCGTGCATTCATGATTGTGCCTATAAGATAGATGATTTGTGAGTGTGAGAAATAAATGACTTTTCCTATCACAAATGATGAAGCTAAGTTGCTTTATGTTGTTATTTTCCTGTCTGCTTTCTTCTAGAATTTGTTTTCCCATAATCACCTTCTTCTAAGCTCTGAATTTAAAGTTCTCGACAAAATTTTCGTAGAAGAATGACATTCCCAAATTATCCTTAATGTAGGACCATGGAATCATAAAAGAATGTAATTTTGGAGCTGGAAGGGGACTTGAAGTCAACTTTCCTGGTCTAATTTCCTTCATAAAAATCAGATAAAAAATGGACAGGGAACAAGAGGAGTCCAAACCTTGGTGGGGTAGGGGCCATGGATGCCTCTTTTGGGGGAGGTCAGGGAAAGGAAGGAGAGGAAGCTGAGCTGAGACTTAGGATTGGTCAGGTGAAAGAGCATTCTTGTCTGAGGGGTCATAGTGAGCAAAGTTGATGAACTGCAAGTTCCAGGAACCATGTGTGGTTTGGCCCGACTAGCACAGAGTAGCAAGAGAAGAGACCGCAGAGATTGTGGGGTCAGATGGTGAAGATTCTGCTATACTGGCAGTGCTTGGGTGTCTTTGTGCTCCAAGGTTGAGCTGTCAGGTTGGCCAAATCTATGGTCTGTGTCTCTAGGGCACTGTGTCACAGATTTTGAGGTGTGATGCTCATATTCATGCTCAATTCTACATTAGGAGTTCCTGTGTTCCCAGGCATGTTTCAAGACCCAAAGGAAAAGAGAGAGCTGGTTTAGGATTGAGCAGCAGCTGGGGAACATCTGGGACTACACCTGGGAGCAAAGGCTTCTAGTACATTTGTACGTTAGGGGCAACAAACAGTCCAGCAGCCCCAAAGGCATTTTTTTCTCAAGTCAAGAATTTTGCCTTTCTGGCTGGTGACACTGAGCCCTAAAGTCCTGTGCTTCTGACAATAACTGTCTTGTCCACAGTGATCTGTGTCCTGTCTGATTCTCTCCTACCTTCTGGTCATCTGTTAACCAGCCATTCCAGATTTCTATAGCTACTGAATAACAGAGGTCATGGGAGAGCCTCTGTTTGTTTGTTTGTTTGTTTTTAGAATGGTTTTCAGAGCAGACTAGGATGTTTAATTCAGGGTACAATTGTCAGATCACATTAAAAATGCAGGCAGCAATGCAGAACACAGCTGGCTCATGTCAGCCAGACATTTCAGTGTAACCAGAGGAGGAAAACACGGACAGTGCCTTTGCTAATGGAAGTAGACAACAAATTGCATGGCAAACTCTGGCTCCTGTTTCTCCTGTTCCCTACCACCCTCCAGCCGGAAGGAAGAAGCTCATATGTAAGCTAGAAGTTAAAATGGGATTGGTGCTTAACGAGCATTCCTGTGATCTAGAGATCAAATTACTTACACCTCAAAAGGAGAGTTCCCACGCAGAAGGGCTGTAACTGTCAGGGCAGTTAGGATTTACTAGAGCAAGATCAGTGAGAAGGTGGGTTGGTGGTTTATTCTAACCTCAGGGATCCTGTGCTATCCTCTGCAGGGTTGAACCCAGAGGGCAAGCAAAGCTGCTGGCACTGGTTTCCATACCTTAGCCAACTCAAGGAAAGCTGTGGCCAGCACAGATGGCTGAAATCAAGTGGGTCTAGGAAAGGCCATTGTAGATTAATTATCTTAGGTGGATTCCTTACATCAGATGATGTGAGGAGGAAAGAAGTTTTTTATGATACTGTGAAGTTTAGGTTTTTCATGTCTTCTTACCAGGGCTGGTGAAAACAGTCCAAGTGTGGGCTGGCCCAGGCGCCGTAGCTCTGTTTATTCCGCCGCCCCCCCCCCCCCCCCAATGCCATCTGCCAGCTGGACTATTAACTGGCTCACTGCTCCTTTTTTGTTGTTAATCCTAAAAGGTCATGATTATTGTGATCTGGGGCTGGTTTCCCGAATGGGTGGGTGAAATGGACATCTAACTATTGATTTGTTTTCTTGCATTTCAGTCGTTCCAAGGAAGTCAAGGACGAGCATACCTCTTTAACTCAGTGTGAGTGTCTCTGAATAGTACATCCACTGTTTAGAGCAAATTTGAGGGGGTTGGGGTGAACAGTTAATGATAATTAAACAATTGACCTTGTCTTCTCTGTCATAATAAAAAAAACCCATGGAGCATTACTCTGCACAAGTGGTAGCCAGTTATCTTTGGGGAATTTTTTTTGGCAGCATCTTTGATGAAAAATAATATATTCACTACCCTCAGTAAGTATATCAGAGGGCTGTGGTCTCATAGGGAAGAAACTGAAGTGCTTCTGAGAGCCTTAGCATGAGATCTTCTAATCAGGTCTGAGATACATTGTTGGGATAGAGAAAGAGGGTGAACAGAAGACACCAACATCTGCTGAAGGACCTGAGGCTGGAGGAAAGGCCCAGTTAGGGAAAAGTCTTTATCTCCTCCTGCAGATGCACAGTCTATTAGCCCTAGGTTGTTAACTGGGCACATCATTTATAGCCTCTTCTTTGGGAAAGAAAGGTGAAGCTCCCATAAGCATGATGAACTATGAAAACAGGAAATCTAGTGCGTTTGGCTTGAGATAATGCATGCTCTGCAGAGGAGTGTAGTATATTTGATAACCAGGGCTCACTCATCCTTGTGATCAGGATAAGACTGGGCCATCATATTTGACATCTCTAGCTGCACTGAGTCCTCAATAAGCTCTGAGGACCTGTGTTCGTGGCTGTGGATTTCACAGTATACTTGTCACTTTGTCCCCTTAAATCACAAGCTTAAAACCATTTTTTAGAAAAATTCCAAGCAGTCTCAATCATAAATACTATTTTTAGTAGACTCTTTGAATCAGAACTTGAAGATGTGAAATTTACTTCAATAGAGTTTTTTCCACCTTTGGGGGTTGTTACTGAATTTTAGTTATAGATTGATGACCTTCTTGGTACTGGCTTCCCTTGAGGCAGCTGTGCTCGGTTAACTTTTTGCTGGAAGCTCAGCTTGAACAACTGATGATGAACATGTGACTGACTACCTTCTCTCTCTCTCTTTCTGTCCCTTGGCATAGAGTTAATGTGGGCTGTGGGCCTGCAGAAGAGCGAGTGTTGCTAACAGGACTGCATGCAGTCGCAGACATTTACTGTGAAAACTGCAAAACCACTCTGGGCTGGAAATATGTAAGTACTGAGGAGTCTGGTGGTGGAGAGAGGGCCATGAAGGGGGTAGCTGAGAGCCTCACATTAGAAGGCTTTTTGTGGCCTTGTGGGATTGTCTGAGACCATGACAGGAGACTGAACTCGAAGAGCATTTCCTGGCACACTCATTCTTCCCTTTTCACTGATAGCCCTTCTTTCTGCTCATTCCTTCACACCTGCCCCTGGGGTATGCGCAACCACTCATCCACATCCCTTTACCTTTTAATTTAATAACTAATAATAATAGCACATACCATTTGCTGACAGCTTACTGTTTTCCAGACATGCGTTATTTTATTTCCTCTTCACAGCAGCCCTAGAGAATAGGTCATATTTTAATCCTTATTTAATGGATGAGGAAACTGAGGCTCAGGGAGATGAATAGTGTGTGTGATGTTATCTAGCTATGACATGGCCAAATCAAGGGGTAGAGTCCAGGGAGTGTGGTCTGACTACAGAGCACATGCCCTTTAATGCCCCGTTAAATGTCCCCAGAACTTCTCTTAGGTCCTAGGCTCTGTGCTGGGCATCCTCAGACATTGTTCATGTCCAGCCAATGTACTCATGGCTGGACTTTCTTACCTGCACTTTCACACCTTCATTGTTTGACTCAACAATTATTTTTCCTGTCTGCTTGGTACCCAGGAGAGTGAGCAGTCCTTTGTCAGGTGGGAGGAGGTATACTCATATATGTTTCATGAAAATAAACTTGTACTGTCATTGTTGGTATTGTTATTATTGATAGATCTTTTCACAGTGCTTTTCTGTGCCCTCTTTTTCATTGTGGGGATATTGAAAAACAAATCTTCCTATCTCTTGAAGGGCAATTTATTCCATGTAAAATTCCTCAAATTCCCTGTCCTGTCAGTTGCCTAGGGTCAGTGTGGGGCTGGCTCATATGACCTGCGATAGTTAGCTTTGTAAGGAGCCTGAAGGACTATTCAGACTGCTGGTAGAGTGTTAATGCTGTGTCAGTGTAGGTTTGTGGACTATCACAAATGTACCACTCTGCAGGATTTGGATAGTGGGGGAAGTTGTGTATGTGGGAGCAGGGAGTATAAGGGAAATCTCTATGCCTTCTGTTCCTTTTTGATGTGAACCTGAAACTGCTCTAAAAATAAGAACTCTGTTTTAAAAATGATACTGAGCAGTGGAAGCCAGGGATGAAAGCATGCTTCCATTTAAATACAGTTCAAAACTGCAAATCTTAAAAGGTGCCTCAGATGGAGTCTGCCCTGGAACAGTGCCGGCTTTAGACTCCATCTTTTACATCTCCCTTGACATGTTCAGGATTAGGAAGAGAAAAATCTAGCCATCGTGTTTGTTTCATGATGCCAAGATGGGTGAGCCAGAGCTCCCTTCCTATTTCCTTGGCTGTTCCTTGTGGGAAAAACTGGCCATGGCTATTCTGTTCCCTCTGTATGGCCACTGGTCCCCTCTGGGTGACACAGGGGCCACAGTTCTGGTTTTGATTATCCAGAAATGTTCTTCCCCATCTCTGTTTTCCAACCTCTTGGTTATCTTATTCTTTTGAGGATGTATTGGATTACAGACAGAAGATAAATCTGAATTGGTTGGTTTTACTTCTTAAAATGATTCACTCCTTTGACAAAACTTTATTGAAAGCCTTTGTGCTGGACACAAAAGTGAAGAGATCCAGTCCTTGCCCCAGGGGTGTTTACAGTCCTGTTCCCAGGGAGGAAAGCCTAAGTTGATAAGCAGATAAAACAGTTTGACAAATATAATGATGTGCATAGGACAACAGAGAAACATCTTATCTCCTGAAATTTTTATTTATTGATCACCTCTTATGTGCGTGCCCAGCGCTCAGATGTTTCATTGCATTATTTTTTCTGACCCTCACAATAATCCTGTGAAGTGTTTATAATTGCCTTAATTTTGCAAATGAGGGGAAGGTGGGATGGCTCAGTGGGTTAAGCGCTTGCTTTGCAGCCCAGGAGCCTGAGGAATGAATCCCAGCTCCGGCCCAGGTGGACCCACATGCTGAACTGGGGTGTGCCCCCAGCTCAGTTCTTGCTGGGACCTATGTGGGAGGCTTCCGGCCCAGTTCCTGCCCTGCGCAGCCCCACGCCCACCTGTGAAGAGAAACTATATGGAAAACCAATGCTGCCAACTATGGAGACTGCTCTGGGCCCTCCCACTTCTCTCTGTCTCTCTGTCTCTCTCTGTCAAAAAATAATAAAAATAAATCTTAAAAAAAAAAAAAAATTGCAAATGAAAATTTTGTAATTTTGTGAATTGTAAATGGTTAAGGAAGCAGAAGTGGGGCTCAGTCTTGGGTGTTGTAGATTCCAGGTGTAGTACTCTGTCCACAGGAGTCCAGTGGTGACGTTTTGTAAATACCCTGTGACTTGATGCCTGTTGATTTTTTTTCTTTGTGTGTGTGTGTGTGTGTGTGTGTGTGTGTAATAGGGATACATTCTCTCTTTCCTAATATTTTTTCCTCTACCCTGAACACACAACTTTGAAACAGTAGGTTTTATTCTTGAACCACATTCTCTGTTATCTACACATCACATACACACACACGCACATGCTGGGGAATAATGAAGTGTCAGGGAAATTACTGCTGAGTCCACAGATCTTGTATGTGTGTGGTGTGTTTGTGCATTCTCTTTTGGTGCCCCTCCACTCTCCAGTGATTTCCTCTCTCAATAAGAGACTCAAGTCTGAACTCTTGTTCTGAAACCCAAAGATCCTGAGCTCTAGAACAGAAGATATAGTTAATATAAATGCCTCCCAGAATATAGTGGCAGTAGGATTTAGTTACTTGCTAATATGGGGGCTGGGCAGGAAGAGCTGATGTCTGCTGCTTCTGTACATCGAGCTTAGCCCTCTGATTACTCTGAGATAACGCCGAGTTGTTTTTGTGTATCTCTGTCTGCAAATAAAATAGCCCTTTGATTCAGGACTTCTTCCTGTGTTCTGTATATGTACACTCATTCATTCAGCAGTTATTTACTGAATACCTATTATGTGTCAAGCCATCGTTTAGGCACTAAGGATATAGCAATGAATTAAAAAAATGAAAATCTCTGCCTTCCATGAAACTTATGTCATGCTAGTGGGAAATACACAAAATAGATATGCAGGTTGCATTGTATGTTTGAAAGTTGTAATTGCTATGGAGGCAAATAAGCAGGGAAAGAGGGGAGAGGGCTTGCAGTGGAAGTTGTGATTTTAAGTAGAGTAATTGAGAAAGACCTTACTGAGATGGTGACATTGGGCAAAGACTTGAATGAACACACACCCTAAAGAAACTACTGTAAATATTGAGAAAATATTTAGGGTATATAAATTCTATTGTAAATATTGAGAAATCCCTGGTGTTGCCTCAATGCTGTAGCTAATTGAAAGGGACATAGTGTGCTTGAGTGATGGGAATTCTCTCAGTACATTCTGGGTGAAGCTGGGACCAGATTCAGTGCCCATTTGCCTGTCACTGGCCCCACTTTTGCTCATATGCTACAAAAATCACCTGCTTGTTTTTGGTCATTCAGTGTCTTCTCTCTTCCTGTGTTTCCTAGGAACATGCCTTTGAAAGCAGCCAGAAATATAAAGAAGGAAAATACATCATTGAACTAGCACACATGATCAAGGACAATGGCTGGGATTGATCAGAAACATCGACCCAACCCAGTGTCCACGTGAACGCCATCCAACTGAACATTCTACCCAAGCGTGAGAGAGTGACTGAACACTTGGTTCCATCCATTTAGGGGCCTTGCCATCTGGGGGCATTCCCCCACCCTGATGCCGTCTTTCTGGTGACCGGCCTCTAAATCGCTGTCTCTCTGTCTCTTTGCTTTGTATCTGTTTGTGAGTTGATCCTGGCTTCTCTCTCTGTTCTAGTGTTGGCTGAAAAGAAAACAACAAAAGGAACAGCCGCCTGAGCACATGGCGGCAGCCCACCTTGATAAGGGCCCTAGGGCCCCTACAAGAGCTGCCTGATGGCCTCTTGTCGAAAGAGCAGTGACACAGCATGAGGGTGTGAGGAAGGGGATGGGAGGGTAGAGACAGGAACAAAATTGTGCTGCTCCTGGAGACGTGGTAACTTAGGCTTGAAATAACTAACTTGTCTAAAAGGACAAAGAAAAAAAAAAATACCTCATGACTGCATTCTCTCTGATCAGAAACTTCTGTTCCTGACACCAAATGTGCTAGTTTAGCATGTGAGCACAAGAAGTGGCCCTGATTCTAGCTGGGCATGCAGAGGCCTGGTTCTCCTGGGCTGAGTTGGGGGTGTCTTGGCAGCAGGGAGTAACTTGAGGAAAAGCACAGATGGGTTTTGATGACTGATGCCTCACTGCTGCCCTGGTAATCTTTGCCTCTAGACACTGTAGATGAGAGGAGACAGAATTCCCATTTGCAATGCGTGTAAGATCCAAACACCCCAAAGACTTTGACCTGGAACCAAGTAAAATCAGTAACTGAGGCAAACAGGGAACAAAAGGAGCTGCAATTTGGAGTTCTTGCAGAAATGGCTCAGATATTGGGCCAGGGAGGGAAAAGGTAGCACCAGCTAGCATGTCTGATTGGCCATTTCTCTTGACCCTTAATACGAGAAGAGCATTGTGACAAAGAAGGGGGCTGTGTAGGGTGGGGCAGCTGCGAGTAGTGTAGATTGGAATCATTACGGGTTAATTGCATCTTTCCTCTTTGGTATGCAGTAGCTTCAGTGAGATCAGCAATTATTTGTACATAGAGTTGGCTGTTTTTTTCCAGTTCTATCATTGTAGATTGTGGAAAACAAAAGTCCCAAGGCTTTGCGCTTAGCCTTAGCCTGGCTGGTGGACCCCTCATGCCCCTAGCTGTTCTTGGACTTGAATGTTTTGTGTGGAGGAAAAGCCGTCAGAGCTGTCCAGCCGTGGAGAGGGCTTCTATTTGATGTCAAACCCCCAAGTTACAAATTCTAAAGTTACCCCCCAGGTCCCCACCTCCCCATTCAAAGTTCATTATATTAGGGGAAGTGGAGAGCAAATCTCTGTAAGGCTCATAAGAGAGAAAGGTGTTTGTCACACTTAATCAACACTGTGAAAGCCTGTTCTACAGCAATTCAGTCAGTACACAGTGTATGGCTGAAACTCGTTTAACCGAGCTAATGTCATTGCTTAGACTGAAAATACTATTGTTCAGATATGAGTAGGTTATGTTAGGTACTTCTCAGTATTTCCTTCTCCAAGTAAGCTGACCCTGTAGGAATATTTACCTTAAAAGGCACAGAAGTAAGTTCTTGGAGATAAGAATCTGTAAAATTCAAACAGCCAACACAGAACATTTTCAAAATTGAACCAAATTCCCATGGAGAATGAGTTCATGTGGAAATGCCTTTGTGTGTCTGTGTGCTGATTGCAGAATGGGGGACTGAATTGGACATGGCCCTGCCCTGGTAGTGGTGGGCAGCAGGACTGACAGGAAGCAGGGGAGCTCCAGGTCTAGTGGTGGACTGCCTCTGTAAGACAAAAGGGTTTTTAGAAATCTAATTTTGTTCCCAAAGGCTTCTTGCCCACATCTTTTGGTGCTTTAGTAGGTAGCCCTGGGAGATTAACTTGTTCTCCCCACATTGCTAAAAAGCAAACTGAGGTTCAGAAAAAGTATTTCATTTCTGCTCCCAGAGAAATAGTTTCTCTGCTCCCAGGCATTCCCAAGCCCAAGATCCCAATACAAACATTTTCCACTTTTACATTCCTAAGCTTGCTTGCCAACACAGAAAACATAAGTTCCCCTTTCTGTCCCCACTGAAGGTAGATGCCTTTCATTTATGGATTTTCATTAGCCCCTTTGCTCAGGGAATGTCCTGGCTATTACTACTCCTTTCCTTAAAAAGAAGATGGGGATTATACATGGGTAGGTGTTTTGTCTAAAAATGGAATGTGACAACATGGAAACCAGACATGGGGTGCCCTAGAATTTTCAGTGGGCAGAGGAGACCGATGTGTCACTGTTCTCCCTTGAGGATGGGGCCACTGACTTACACGGATCAGAGCAGGCTGCAATGAAACCCTGGTCTTGGTTTTTTTCCAATTACTATCCATTGAGCTACCAATGGGTGCATGGTGCCATACTTGATGCAAAAGATCTAAGTAGAATGATTTTTACCATAACTACAGGAAAAGAAATAAAAACCCAACTCATTCGACTTTTCCTTTGTGTCAATGAAACCAAAAGTGCTTCTTATAACTTAGTTCCATTTATGGCTTGTCTGTCTAACGTCTAGTAGTGTTGAGAGACTGCAGCTGAGCGATGGAGACGCATCAACTCATGGCCTCAGTCAGTTCATTTCTTCATTTCCTCACCAAATTATTGACTCAGAGCATAACCAAAGACCTCATCCATTTACCCTTGGTAGGTCCAGGGAATTCAAATTCCATGTAAAACTTAAGCGAGGTGCAGGGAGTAGGAAAGGGGGAAGGGAGATGTGAGAAAGGGAAAGGCATGGAGTTCAGTACCTCAGCCAGCAGCTGCCTTCATTCAGCTGAAGTCCAGCTGCAGACTCCCTAGTTCCATCTTCCCTGTGCTACCCCATGTCGTATGGCGTTGGTGGCCCTACATTGTACCCCACCTCCCAACTCACCATTGGTAATTGTTGCGGGCTGCTGATGGGCTGATTTGACATGAATCAAATGCAGCCAAAGTTGATGCTTACAGATAGTCAGCTGGGCCTGACTGAGTGCTGCCCCATCTCCTGTGACAGTAAGATCATGGCGATAGGATAGCGTAAATCTTTACTAGTGGATCAGTGTGTGAAAAAGAGGTGTCCCCCTCATCAAAAGATTTTCAAGCAGATATATATAAAAGAAACAGTTGCTTGTGAAATATACTTTTGTAAATAATATTTAATTTTTTAAATAATATATTTGGTGCTGTTTTCTCAGATCCCCTGAGAGCACTTTTTATTTTCATTTTTAAACTGTATGGTTTCCTCTGCATTTCTTGAAGAATATTTTAAGGGAAACGGTGATCACCAATGTACTCTTTTTTAAAAATAGATCTCATCACTTTAGTCTGGATGAAGGCAATAAAACAATGCCTCTCTGTATTTTTCCCAGTGGAACAGACTGCAGTACATGACCAGGATGGGAATCGAAATATTTTCTTGCACCAGTATTGGCTAGAAAAGAAAATAAATAAAATCAAATAAATAAATTTAGTAACAACTTAGACTGAATGCTCTTGGAAGAATCTCCAACAAATTGGAATCGTGTGTGTGTGTGTGTGTGTGTGTGTGTGTAAAAAGCACTTTGGATTGTGCCTCCTGTTTTCTTTTTTATTGGGGACACTCTACCTACAGTTTACACCTTGGGCACATAAGGTTTTTCTTCACTTTCTCTCTGGTGGTGGTTTTGTTTCTAAGTGGACCAACAGCACAAACCACGAGGATTTTGTTTTCCTGAGCATGGAGTTGTTGCTATTTGTTCCTTTTTCTTTCTTTGTGTGCTCAACTTCTATAGACTGTAAAGGAAATCTTGTTTGTGAAGATCATGCAGAGTCAAGTCTGTGTTTCTGAGATGTGAGTGTATTCATCACACATCCCAGGGCTCCAGTTGTTGTAGCCACACCATGTTAAACATTGACTGGTTTGGGTTGAAAGAACATTAATAAAATAATATACACACCTTGTTGGTAAACAGCTTTGTTTTTTAAAGGTCAGATTGCCTCAGATTCAGTAAGAGGCTGAGAAATCAAATCATGAACACAATCAACTTAACGTATTTTTAAAAAGAATCTGCCTCAAGTGAGAAAACATGCTAGTGTTTTAGGTAGAGGAAAGAAATGTTTAATTTTTAAAATTAAAAAACAGTCATGAAATCTGCCAGTAAGAAAGGCAAAGTCAAGAAGAAACAAGCTATTCTCATTTTACCAAATTCTATCTGCCCATTTGTTTTTGTATAACATTTTGGTGAAAGTGCAAGTTGGTTCCCTCTTCTGACCTGCAGAGACTGTCTTTCAATACAGAATTCATGCTTGTGTTTACAAACTGTACTTGTTGGGTTTGGGTTTTGTTACTTTCTTTTGTTTATCTTTTTGTTGTTGTTGGCATTTTTCAGGTCACTTTGCTTCAATAACAAAGATAATTATTTTCAAATAATTTGTCTTTACCTTTTCCTATACTTGTACATAGTGATTTGGTATTAGAGAAAAGTGCATTGTTTCTGTCATATTTTCAATCTGTGTTGGTGCTCATTTGAGAAAATAAAGTTTTCAAATATTAACTCTTTCAAGGACTCGGCTGTCTTAATTGACCTAGCAAGTTTTTTTCTGACATTTAACATTAAGTTACTGAAAGGCCTGCAGGAGGTCCTCTGTCTAACAATCCCATTCACAGATCTGTCAACTGAGATGCTAGGGGATATTTTTCCCAAGGACAGTTGGCTAATTAGTGAATAAAAGTCAAGATCCTGCTTATATCTACAAATGCTTCTCTTGGCCCTAAATATCAGAAATATATGACTGATATTTATCATTTCTGTCTACTAAGTCTTTTTTTTTTCTTAGATTCTGCAAGCTTTTCTGTTTGTACTAGTTTCTTTGGCAGAGATAGGCCTGCATTAGGGGAAGGGAAAAAGGTAAAACAGCAAAAATTATGTCAAAAAGAAAGAGAGTTATCTCTGAATAATTGCCTAACAAAGAAAAATAAATATTCACAGTTATAATATGTGGAAAAGTCTTCTTACTCATTGAACAAATATTAAACATCTATTATATATATATATTTAAGATTTTATTTTATTGTTTGAGAGAAGGTGAGAGAGAGACAGGGCCCAGAGCAGTCTCCATAGTTGTACATTATTAGTTGTGACATGGTTTCATTCCACACAAGTGGATGTGGGGCCCTGTGGGGTGGGCACCGAGCTGGGGGCCTCCTGCATTGGAGGCAGGAACCTTGCCACTAAGCCATCTCAGCAGTTACCGTTATGCCTCAGTTCAGTGTATGGGTTTGCAGGGGCTGAGAATTTAACCCCAGATCTTGTGACTGCAAGACAAGTGCTCAACCACTGAGCTGTGCTGGCATCTCTAATTTATACTATATTTTAAAGTACTTTTTCCAAAGCTTGCCTCTATAACCTATAGAGGTTATATACAAGGTTCCCACCTTGTATAGGCAACTTAAATCACAAAGAAAGAAAATATTTAAACCACACAGATGTGTGTATATGTGTTTGTGTATTTTCACATTGGTAATATTTTTAAAGCCTATTTCTATAGAATAGGAACTCTTTTCTCTACTTTCCATGAGTTTTCACCCACCCTTCTGGGCCCAGCTATAGTTGACTTTTATTTGTTCTTGAGTGTTACTATCTTCATCCTGTGACCTGTTTTGCTTCAGTGGATGTGCCTGTTAGCATTTCATTCTTGTTTGCCCTTGGTAGACAGTGAGAAAAGATAACATGTGTAGGAGATAACCAGTCTTAAACCAGTGTTCCTTGGGTCCTCACTTTTCCTTATACCCCACAGTGCCTGTCCAGGAGGTCATACAGGGAGAAAGAGAATGGAATGCCTGGTTTGTGCCAAACCCTGGGTTGGGTGCTTTGCCTATGGGACCTCACTTAGGATCCTTGCAATGAGGTGCTTTCTCACATCATCCTAGGAGTTCTCACCACCAGTGGGAAAGCTGATTCATAATTAAATGCTGACTACCCATATTATAGATTTCATCGATTGAGGTTTTTGCAAGGTTACTTTACTAGTGACAGGGTCCATACTCAGCCTGTCTGACTTTACAGCCCTGTGTTCTTTCCCTACACTGTGTTCCAA
Organism: Craseonycteris thonglongyai; assembly: GCA_004027555.1. Lineage (NCBI taxonomy): Eukaryota > Metazoa > Chordata > Mammalia > Chiroptera > Craseonycteridae > Craseonycteris > Craseonycteris thonglongyai. Next base: position 2,510 of record PVKE010010087.1, on the reverse strand, counting down.
ATTTCAGCCTTTCTGTTCCTCCAGCCTTCTTAATTCTGGTGTGGCTTCACAGGACGCTTCCCCCATCTGCCCACATGACTGCTTTACAAGTAAGCGTTCAGGAAATGCAAATTAGAAAAAGCCACAGAGGTCACTGCTACCTGAAAAATATTGTTTATTCCATAGCTGAATATGAGCTGGGCTTTGTTGCTTAATACTCAGGAATGGATTATATATGCAAATTTTGGCTGCTCAATTAATAGTAGGGGCTTAATAAATGTTTTGGTGAACCTGAGTTAATGTGGATATTAGAGAATTAACAGCTTTAAGAAATCTGCTTAGGGGGAAGCTGGGATGGCTCAGTGGGTTAAGTGCTCGCTTTACAGCCCTGGAGACCAAGGATTAAATCCCAGGCCCAGCCCAGTGGACCAAATATGCTGAGCTGGGGTGTGCCCCCAGTTTAGTTCTTGCCGGGGCCTATACGGGAGGCTCCCGGCCCAGTTCCTGCCCTGTGCAACCCTGCCCCCACCTGTGGAGTGAAACTATATGGAAAATTAATGCTGTCAACTATGGAGACTGCTCTGGGCCCTCCCCCTTCTCTCTGTCTCTGTCTTTCTCTCAAAAACAATAAAAATAAATCTTAAAAAAAAACCTGCTTAACATGTTGGTATTCCTAAGAGGAGCATAAAGATGAGGTTAGCATTAAATGTTTCCTATGTGAAGTAAACGCTTACACCATGAGTGATCAATTATTTGCATTTATTTATTCAATAAGCAATTGTTGGTTTTTTTTTGTTTGTTTTTTGGGTTTTTTTACATAATAATGTGCCTGGTCTAGTCAGGAAATTAACTCCAGAGAGCAGAAAATCAGTGGTAGTAGTTGTGCAGAATGAGAAAACAAAGGGTTATGCATGACTCTCCCTACTGTTGGCTGAATATCCAGCCACATCAGTCAACGACCCTCAGAGCCAGCTGTTTCCTGAAGAAGCAATTGCTCATAAATTCTTTCATCTGAACCCAATAAATGTCTCATGTCCTAGAGCAGGGCACAGGGCAGGCTCTGGAGTTAGAGCACCTGGTTTCAAGTATCTATTTCCCTTAGTAAAAAGGTAATTTGTGAAAAAGGCTCAGCCCAGTGCCTGGTAGTAATGAGTCAATAACAAAATAATTGTTATAGATTGTTCATGTCTACTTCTAATTGGGAGTGGAATAAAGAGAACTATTGTATTTGCTCTTTATGTACATTAGTAGTTTAATTTTCACAACAATCCTATAAAGCGAATATCTCCATTTTACAAGGAGAAACTGAGACTCAGAATATAAATAAATGCCCGTGGAGGGGCTGGGATTTTTAAACTCTTGTTCTGATTCTGAAGCCTACACACTTATCTATAGCCCCGGCTTGCCACTCAGGAAACAGGAATAACTACCAAATAGGAAACTTTCTGGCAGATCTAAGCACACACCCAAAATTTCGTGGCTATTTTGTTCTCTTATGTTTTATTCTTTTTTCATGAAATGGAAACTCTGGCTTTTCCAGTGGAAGCCAAGAGCTTAGAACTGAGGAAGAGTGGAGTTGTATTATACGTTCGTTTTATAGGCTCTCAGGCCTGTTGATTGCAGGGGGAAGTAGTGCTGTTTTCAGTTGTTTAGATAGCTTTAAAGATAAAAATCCAGAAACTTGCCCATGAAGAACTGACTAAAGTATCCTACATATGACAACATCTCTCTGGGCCTATTCATAACTAACTATTTGGGGCAACAAGCCAAGGAACAAGCCAAGTATTAAAAGTTTGTCACGTGAAGATATTTCTATTAATTTCTAAATGATATGGGATCAATTTAATGAAAGACAGAATAACTGGAGACACTGAATTTTTTAGCACATTAGCAAATTATTTGAAAACTCTGACAGAACTATTGAGTTATATTTATCTTAAAATCATGTTAATAATTTATCCCAAGTTCAGAAATGAGCAGGGTCAAGTAGAAAGAAGGTTGGCTCTGGAGGTGGACAGATGGGGATTTGAAACCTGACTGCATGTTTATATATTGAACACTTTGAGGAAGTCACTGTAATTCTCAGAACTAGTTCCCATCCTCTGTAAATGAGGGATATCAGCAACCACACACGTTATTGTGAGGATCACAGAACAGCCATAATATGCCCAGCGCATCGCCCAGATCAAATAGGCTTTAGCAAGTGTTTTGTTTTGTTTTTATTTTCTGACTAGAACTCACTGTGATGGGCACTGCTAGCACATAGGGTATTTAGGGCCCTATATTCACCCCTCTGATCTACCTCCATAAAAGAGACCGACACCCAGAGAGGTTAGGAAACCAATACTTGGTCATGGGCCTGGTAAGTAGCAGAACTGAAACTGGAACCCAGAGCATGTAGGCCATCAGGCCAGTGGTCCCTGCACCATGCCACTTGCTTTTACTTGTAGAGGAGAGTGTGTACGTATTTTCCGGCATATAAGACGACCGGGCGTATAAGACGACCCCCTAATTTTACAGTTAAAACATAG
>PVKE010010086.1:0-43282 GCA_004027555.1 Craseonycteris thonglongyai | reverse complement strand
GGGGAACTGATACTGAGTGATGGGCACATAATACGATGCATGAATGATGTGATGTGGACTTGTACATCTGTAAACTATCTAATTGTTACCAACCAATGTAACCTCATTAAATTTAACAATAAAAAAAAAAATTTGTTTTTATTGTTTTTGACAAGAGACAGAGACAGAGAGAAGGGGAAGAGCCAAGAGCAATTTCCACATTTGCATGCCATTGGCTCTCCACGTAGTCTCCTCCGTTGTTTTATTCTTGATTCTCAGTGCTTTTGTGTGCAGTGGCTCTGAAAATTTAATGAAAAATATAATATCTATTTTGTTATTTTATACTAGTCAACCCAGAATTATGTCAAATACTACAAAGAAAATAACAAACTATATAATATGTAAATGACTATCTAGCAGCTTATGAAAGGTTATTTTTTTGTATAGAGCAAAAATTTAAAAATAAGGTCACTAGAAGTAATTTTTAGGCAATTAATGTAGTTTTTCTGTGATGTAATTGAATTATTTGTAAGTTTTAAATTATTAGTTTAAATTTTTTGATTATATTGCTAATAATATGTATTTATATATTCTTAATTTACATATGTAAATTGAAACAATGTCTTTAACTTAATGAATTACAATAAAGTTACTCAGCAAAAAACAATATTAAGTCACTAGCCTTTACATTAAAATTTTTTTTTTTACTTGAAAATGTAGTCAGTCATTCTTGACTCTGCATTGAATAAAAAGGGTAAGCTTTATATCTAATCTTTTGTATGTATAGAGTCTTCAGAAAGTCTCCTAAAGAAGTTGATAATGAAAAAAAGTAACAGGTTGGGAAACAGAAATAAAAACACAGGCATTAGTTAGGTATTAGTTCCAAGCACAGAGAAGGTCTTAGATAATAAATAGTATATTAGGTCAGAATGAATACTGTATCAGATTCAATCATATGGGAGAGACAAGGTAGGAATATGAAGTAAGAAACCCAACTGAATTCCAAGCTAAACAGAAAACATCAACAACCTTAAGATAAACCAGTAATGGTGAATACAACCATATAAAAGCAGACAGATTTCTTTGTCTGGCTTTAATTACTCTATGTTGATAACTCCCAAATATATAGACCCTAGATTTTTTTTCCAAGCTCCATACTAATCTTAAGAAACTTTAATGCTTTAGAAACATTTCAAACTTTCAAACTGAACTCTTACCTTTTCTCTTACCCATTTCCTTATTCTTCCCCTGACTTTCCTTTCTCGGTATTTTGTAAAAAATAGTCAATCAATTGCTTGAACTGGGTTATTGAGTCATCTTTAATTATTTTTGTTACTTCATTCCCATTTCAAATTCAGCAGCAAGTATTTTTGTTGACCAAATACTTGTCTTTCCTGGTTCTCTAAAAAAATTAGACTAATTTCCTTCCATTCATTTTCATCTCCTTGCCATCATTTTACCGTTAGAGTTACCTGAATACAAATTAATAAAGATTCACTGTTCAAAACACTTTAATCGTTTCCTACTGCAATTAAAACATATTCTAATGTCTTATTATTTGCTATAAATTCTTTTATTATTTGATCCTTGATCATAACTCCAAGTTTATACCTTCTCACCCCAACCTGCAGTCCAATGTCATTCCTCTGGCTCCTTGTATAAGCACAATTCTTTGTTGGTTTAGGGTTTTTGCTCAGGTTATTTCTACCACCTGGAATGTCCTTATCTGCCACTGTTGTTGTGGAAGCATCCATTTTTGTTGAAATTTTAGGTAGAAAGTCAGCTCTTAAGTGATATACCCTTCCAGAATATTCTATTCTGTGTTCACTTTGCATCACCAGGGCTTATATCCAGTTATGGTCCATAGTAGGTAGCTAGTGAATACAGTAAGTAGTTATTTAAAAATCTCATCTCCAGACAAGGACTCGTAGAATTTTAGGGTTCATGTAATTCTACCTCATTAAATCTTATAGAAAAGAGTTTGGAGGTATGAGGCATCATTGACTTATCTATAAATATCACTAGAAATTGATGTATTTAAATCAAGTAAGTAGTCCTTAAAACTCTACTTAAAATTTATGAAGCTATCATGCATGATTGAGATAAAAAAGTATAATGAGCTCTCTCTAGTTTTCTTTTTCTTTTCTGTGAAGTGCAACAGTGTAACAAAGACTTTATTATATAAAATTTGTAAAATTTATATAATGAATTGGCTTCATTATAAAATAAAAAAAATATTAGTTTTTCTATTATCAAATTATGTGAGTCATGACTAAATAAAGTTTTATAAAATTTTAAATATAACTGCAGTGGTCTAAATTAAAATATAATGTATGTATATCCGATGTGATTAATATAGTGCCTTGGGGCTCCTTAATTATATAAACTGTTGTATTTAGGGTAGTTAAAACCAAAGTAACAAGGCAGGCACACATAGCAGCAAGTAGGATATTCAGGCCTGACCAATAAACATAAAGTGAACGGAGGGAAGAGTTGGCTTCAGTATAAACACTACATCAAGAATAACAAGCCAAAGTGTTACCACGGACAGCAAATTTTAATTTAAAATCAAGCTGCTCCTCTTATGGACATGGGTAAGAACCAATAGGGTTATTTGTTTAACATGATTCTGTAGAATGATGCCCGGAGGCCAATTTATCCGTATTACTGAAAAATGTCCAAGTTGATTTGGTATCTGTTCTTTTATTGTTTTTATTTCACTTTTATGATACTATCATTAAATTGAAACTTTGATATAATTATATTTATTCCAAAGACACATGTTTTCTTTTAAACTATTGAGAGAATGTTTAACCATATTCAAAGAAAATAATGTAATAATTTTTACACCCTCCCCCCAAAAATCAATACTAGAATTTTTTTTTAACCTTGAACATTTGTGTACTAATTATTAAATGTCAGTCAAGTCTAAAAAAGGGAACAATCTTTTCTCATAAGTATTTTTAACAGCCTGTGTAGCCCATGTTTTATAATATATCCAGCAGTGTTTGTGGTGTTATCCATATAAATCTGAGCTTTATTTTGTTTTAAAAATAAATACATTATCCATGACAGATAAAATTCTAGGATAAAATAACACTATTTTGTTGAAGTACTGTTACTTAAGAAAATAAAAGGAAGCAAAATTATCTTTTTCGCTTTCCAATAAAAGTTATTTTTGTTTTATTTTTTAAAGGTTAGAATTTAAATGTAGTTTACATTTGAACATCTTTTTTTCATAATATAAAATTACCAGGGTTTTAAATCTCTAACATGAAAGCAGTTTAATTCTATGATGAATTATTTTATATGTGGCCACTATTATAATAGAGAGCTACATTCACCATTTATAATACAGATAAGCACATGTATAGATATGAGAATATGAATTTCCCCAGGGATATATTCTATATACCTGAACACTTTTAAATCTTTTGAAAACTAAGGAAACTATTAGTGAAACTGAGGAATTCCCTGACATTAAGAAAATGAAGAAGATATCTGCTAATAAAATAAATTTACTTGTAAACAGAGGTATAATGTGGATACTATTTTGGCTATTAATCTGTTTTCATTAATGACCTTGATTTTATTTGACTCTAAATGTATGTTCTTCAACACATCTTGTCTAATTACTTTCTGTACCACTTTCCTTTCTTAACCTTTCTATTTTATCTTTTAATCTCTTAAAAATCATGTTTGGATTTTTTTGCCTCTTTATTCATTTTTATGTTTTTGGTTACTTCTCTTTACTAATTTGATAACTGTATTATATCATATCCAAATGTTCTAATAGAATAAAGTTATTTTTGGATTTTTGATCCTTTAATTCCTCAATATCTAACACTATGTTTTATGAGAATTTAAGATGCCATTAGTACTATAAATTACTATCTACTTCAGGGGTGTTCAACCTTTTGGCTTCCTTGGGCCACAATGGAAGAAGAAGAATTGTCTTGGGCCGCATATAAACACTAATACTAATAATAGTTGATGAGCTAGCTAAAAAGAAAAACTGCAGAAAAATCTCATAATATTTTAGGAAAGTTTCCAAATTTGTGTTGGGCTGCATTCAAAGCTGTCCTGGGCTGCATGTGTCCTATGAACTGTGAGTTAGACAAGCTTTACCTAACAACCATATCATTACAGATAATCCCACTTTTAGCGATGCATTCATTTGTTTATTTTAAAAAAGATTTATTTATTGTTTGAGAGAAGGTACAGGAGTTGAGGGAGAGAGAAGTGGAGAGGCCCAGAGTCATCTTCATAGTTGCACATCATTAATTGTGACATAGTTTCATTTTACACAGGTGGATATGGGGCCGCATAGTGCGGGAACTGAACTGGGGGCCATTCTGGCAGTTACCAGTTGCGCCACAGTTTAGCATATGGGTTTGCACAGGCCAGGGGATGGGATTTGATATCCAGACATTATGGTTGCAAGGTAAGTGCTCAACCAGCTGAGCTATTCTGGCATCCCCTCCTTTGTTTATCTTTAACTACAAATAGTTTTGTTTTTATCAAGACCCAAACATGACAACATTTTCCATAAATGTGGTTGTTCTATGCATCAAATATAAATAAATTCATTCTTTTTGTCCTTAAAAGTGATTTTTGACTCTTTAGCAAGGTAAAAAATATTATAGTATATCTTTATTTTCCAATCATCAGCAAAAAATGTTTCTAGAAAATCATCTGGGCTAGAAAGAGATAAAGCACTTTTCCTAGGATCCATTCCTGTACCCCCTAATAAGGACATAGTTCTGAAGAAAGAGAGAAGGAAGATAATATGGTCTCTGATAAAGGAACCTCTGGGCAAGTTTTGTCAAGACAAATTTGCCTAGATATTTGCCAGAAAAAGAGTCTTTGTCAAGGATGTCTCTGATTTAGGGTTGCTTATAGTAAACACATTTGCAGTTTATGGATATATGATATGAATAAGAACTTTTGGGAAAGCCGGGATGGCTCGGCGGGTTAAGCGCTTGCTTTGAAGCCCTGAGGGCTGAGGATTGAATCCCGGCTCCGGCCCAGGCGGACCCACATGCTGAACTGAGGTGTGCTTCCTGAATGTGGTGAGGCCCCCAGTTCAGTTCAAAAAACAAACAAACAAACAAAAAAAAGATTGGGGAAGCCGGGATGGCTCAGTGGGTTAAGCGCTCACTTTGCAGTGCCGAGGACCGAGGATTGAACCCTGGCCCCGGCCTGTGCGGACCCATATGCTGAACTGGGGAGTTTCCCCAGTTCAGTTCTCTCTCTGTCTCTGTATACAGGTATATAGCTCTCTCTGTCAAAAACAAAACAAACAAACAAAAAAAATTAAAAAATTAAAAAGAAATCTTAAAAAAAAAAGAACTTTTGAGAAGAATATTATGCAATTCTGCAGAATATAAAATAAAGAAGCTTCAACATTTACAACTCTGTATGTTAACATTCCAATTTCATCAATGATAAACCATATAATGCTGGGCCAAAGATTGAGGATCTGCTGCAAGAATGAAGGACTTGGAGATACGTATAGGATATTGCAGACCATTTTTTTGCTTTGCCCGAACTTTCTATTTGCTTATATGCTTAAAATCATTAGCAAGAGATTGATATTTTATAAAATTTTTGATTTATATGAGTGTGACTACACAACCAAATCATTTGTGTTAGCTCAGTTGCTGTGATGGGCCAGGTGTTTTTTCACACTTGTAAAAAAGAATGGCTAGGAGAGTTTTTGGCAAGAAAAAGGAGCAGATGAGAAAAATCTGATGCTTGAATAACTGCTACTCATTCTTACTATTAAATTCGAAAAATATTGGGGCAAATTACAAGGAAATATCTCACCATTGAAATCAGGTAGAAACATTTAGAACTGGACAGATTAGCTAGATAGATTGACAAGGAATAACATACAGTGGAAAAGATAGTAAAAAATATTTGTATTGTTGACTTTTACTGGCAGCCCTATTGAAAACAATTTCCTTGGATAAACAGAAAATTCAAACAGTAGGAAAAGCTTTAAAACTGAATTTTTCAAACACTGGGTTTCTTTATGTTTATGTGGCTATGTGGTAAGGTGTCTTTTTTTTTTTACATCATAATACTAGTACACCATTTTTTAAGTATAAAACCCTATAGATAGTCACAGGCTAAAGTAATGTAACTAAAAGTACCAGGGCTAACCTGTTGAAGAACTCAGGTATTTTACAGAGAAATGTCTGGTGAATAATTATTGGTACAATGAAAGATTAAGGAATGCACTGGATTGAATACTGTCCCTCCAAAATGTATGTCTACTCAAAACATGTAAATGTGACCTTATTTGGAAATAGAGTCTTCACAGATGTAATCAAGTTAAAATGAGGCCATACTAGATTAGGGTGGGTTCTAACTCACTGACTAGCTTAGACACAGCCAGCCAGGAGGGCAGGTAAGTGATGATGGAGACAGAGATTGGAATTTTCATTAACTAGCCAAGGAAGGCCAAGGATTGCTGACAAATACCGGAAGCTAGGAAGAGGCAAGTTAGGATACTCCTAGAGAAAGGCTGTTCAAACTTTTGGCTTCCCTGAGCCACATTGAAAGAAGAATTGTCTTGGGCCACACTTAAAATACACTAACACTCATGATAGCTAAAAATAAAATCACAAAAAAAATCTTATAATGTTTTAAGAAAGTTTATAAATTTGTGTTGGGCCACGTTCTAAGCCATCTTGAGCCATATGCAGCGTGTGGGCCGCTGTTTGGACAAGCTCATTATAGCCTTCGGGAGAACCTGGCTTTACCAACACCTAATTCCAGATTTCTAGCCTCCAAAACTGAGAGGGAATAAATTTTCATTATTTTAAGCCACATAGTTTCGGAAATTTGTTATGCAGCTTCAGGAAAATAATATAGGGCCTATGCTACTAGTTTTAGATTCTACTCAAAGGAAGGCTTTTTTTTTTTCTTTGTCTGAACCAATGATTTTTAAGTGGTTTGTAAACCTCTATAAACATATGATTTCGAATGTTGTTACAGTTAATTTGCTGCAGTGGTTTATAGCTTGGATATGTGTGTGTATAAGAAGTATCCTGAGAAGAGTTCCTTGTTCATAAATGGAATAATCTTTCTAAAGTGAGTATTGTGCTACAAGTACACATGACCTTAACTGGCTTTATCATAACCTGATATAGATGATGTTAGGTGTGTGATCTGTAGTGCTTCTTTATATTGGATGCTTTATGTAATCTAGTTCTTAGGAAGTCAAGAGAATAGTCAGGCTCAGTTGCTGTGCATGGGGTGCATGATGGGTAAAAGATCCAAGCCATATAAAGAAAGGGGCATAAGAGCAGGAAAAACTGACTCAACAGGAAGAATCTATTCAGATGACTTGAAAAATGGTGTACCCATTCTTATGATTTAGAACAATTTTACTCATACTCTAGAGAAATTACAATCCAATTATGAAAAGTTGGAATTAGAAAGAAAGATATTTGGAACAGGAGGCTCAATTTAGATAAAGCCATAAACTCTGAAAAGATTAAGAAGCTAATATTGGCTTGTGTTATACAACCTAAGAAAACTTGGACTTTGGAGATGGGTTGGTTATAGTTGCCTGAGGATGGTATATAAAATTATAAAATTTCTTAGGACTGTTAGGTAAGTGTGCTCAATAAATAGCAGTAGTTCTCAACTGGGAGTGATTCGGAAGTTCAAAATCATTCATTCTAGTGTCTGGGGATGTGTTTGGTGTGTCATAACAAAGTGGTTGCTACTGACAACTATTGGGTAGAGGCCAGGGATGTTGCTGAACATCCTACAATACAGAGGACAGCCCTCCCACAACAAAGAATTATCTATCCCCAAATGTTAATAATGCTAAGGTTGAGAAACGCTGATATTTACTAATCCCGATGGAGAATATGTATCGATGGTGCTCTGGAAGACCTGAATGTGAAACTGAGAGAATAGGAAACACCATGGTGAATGCATCAAGATAAAGCTGATGTTATGAACTGGAAAATTTGATCTGAAAGATCATGTCACTTTTTCCTTAGTTTGTAATTTGGATGGTTACTACACACAAAGAAGATAGCTTACCTTTTCCTTTTTAATGAGAGTTAGCAATTAAATTCACCTTGCACCAATTTTATTTTTAGCTTCACCTATTATTAATCAGACTAGAGAACACATGCCCCATGTAGGAAGGAAAGACCTGGGGGAACCGTGGGAAATGCCCCACTTTCTCCTTGCTGTGCTGGCCTTTTTCTTGCTTGTATCTTTGAAATTATTAGTAAAGCTCTATACTGGGTAAGGGTTCTGTTTTGTGTTAATCTGGTGTGACAATATGACCCTTTGTATTAACTAAACAATCATAATTGTTTATTCTTTAGTGGCACTAACCATCTTCACCACTGACATATTGACATCAACATAAATTACCATTAGAGATGGAGATAGGAATACATGTTTATCCTTCTGAGAGATATTGTGAACATTTAAAAGCAAATAGGGGGATGCCAGGATGGTTTAGCAGGTTGAGCACTCCTCTTGCAGCCCTGAGTTTCGAGGATCAAATCCAGGCCCCAACCCATGAAAACCCATATGCTGAGCTGGGGTGTGCCCCCAGTTCGGTTCTCACCGGGATGAGCTTTCCATGTGGGAGGCCCCCAGTTTGCAGGGGTGTGCCTCTCAATGTGGAAAGCCCTTGGCCTGGTTCCTGCCCTGCTCGGCCCCGCACCCACTTGTGGAACAAAACTATATAAAAAACTAGTGTACCACTATGGAGACTGCTCTGAGATCTTCCCCTTTTCTCTCTCTCTTTCTCTGTCAAAAACAATGAAAATAAATCTTAAAAAAAAAATAAAAAGAATTGTCTTGTAGTTTGTAGATGTTATTTTATGTATGTATATGTATTTATAGCTCTCTCTATTTTATAACTCTTGTCTTTACTCTGAGACTTTGTGTTTTTATTCGTGTTTCTAGATAAGATTTGGATGGTGTGAACAACTCTTAACTCACCACACTTTTCTGTCTTCAAGGCCTTGCCTACAACCTACTTTATAGATGAATTGAATAAATGGTATTTATATATTTTCCTTTTTTGTATTGAGAAAGAAAGAAATTTATCTTGTAGGATGGTAAATAGTAATTTCCAAATTTACCCATATCAAAAATACTATGTAATGTAAAACTATGAAGTATGAAATAAAAGTTATGTTTCCATGGGATTTTTACAAGATTGTCAAAACTAGATTTTTCATTCAATAATTACTTCTGGCATATAATTTTAATGATATTTAAAATTTCTATTATGAAAAACAGATTTAATTAAAGCTGTAATCTAATTAGTACTAATAAGCATAACTTTGATTTACACTTTCAGAAGATAATTTTAATTTAAAGTATTGAATTCCCTATACAGACATTTGATTAGAATTTAGATTAGGGTGATTAAAGTTTTAATCTGTTCTTATTTTGCGATTTTAAAAGCCCTATTTAACTAATGATTATTTAGATTTACTAAAACTCTATTTTATGCATAGGTCAATGGTAAAAGATTTTAAAGTAACCAAAATGCTGACTTAAAAAGTTTTAAAATATACCATAGAGATGATAAATTTTAGTCTTGCATATGTATATAAAGTTTTATTCACATCAGTATCTAAAATAATTTTACTTTTGTTAACTGCCGGGTGCATCACCATCATAAACTGGTTCACTTAACCCTGCCTCAAGCTCAATAAATTGTTTTTTCATTAAAATTCTTTCAATTAACCTTTTTAGTATACCATCTGTTTCATTGTGGGACTCTGAATGATACAGTAACTAACTGAATGTAGTTTTTAAAAATAGAATATTTACTATGCAGGAATGAGATAATTTTTTCCATTCTGTCTATATTTTTATAAAAGCACGTACATTCAAAACAGACAAGTGCACACATTGTATGTGTACAATATGAATTTTCATACATTTTTTTAATTGTAAAATTTATTGGGGTGGCATTTGTTGGTAAAAATGAGAAGTTCCAGGTGAACAATTCTGCAATACATTGTCTATATATTACATTCTGTGTTCACCACCCAGAGGCGGTTCTCTTTCCATCACCATATATTTGAATCCCCGTCCCTTCTTCCCCTACCCCTATCCCTCTTTACCCTTAGATCACTACTAAACTATTGACTTTGTCCATGAGGTTTTATTTCTTTGTTACTTTCAGTTTTATATGCCACTTATAAGTGAAGTCAAATGGTTCTTGATTTTTTTTCCATCTGACTTATCTCGCTTAATATGATGATCTCAAGGTCCATCCATGTTGTCACAAATGGCTGTATTTCATCTTTTCTTATTGTTGAGTAATAGTTCATTGTGTAAGTGTACCCGCTTTGTTCAGTCATCTATCAAAGAACACTTTGGTTGTTTCCATGACTTGGTCACTGTGAACAGTGCTGCCACGAACATTTGGTTATATATATATCTTTGTGGACTGAGGTTTTCAATTATTTTTGGGTGGATACCCAGAAGAGGGATTGGTGGGTCGTACGGTAATTTTATTAGTAGTTTTTTTGAGGAAACTCCATACTGCCTTCTGTAATGGTTGGACCAATTTACATTCCCACCAGCAATGTAAGAGGGTTTCTTTTTCTCCACAGCCTATCTAGCACTTGTTATTGTTTATCTTGTTGATTATATACTCATGTAACTAGCACCCAAAACAGGAAGCAGAGATTGCCAGATCTCCCAAAGCTCCCTTTATGACCCTTTTAGTTACTACTCTCTCAAGCATAACCAGTATTCTCACTTTGAAGTGTGTGAATTGGTCTCACATCTTTTTGGATGTTATATAAAGGGATTCACTGAGCATGTACATGTTACTATCTGGTTAAAATTTGCTCAGCATCCTGTGTCTGTGTTTTGTCTATATTGTTCATTATAATTATAATGTATTCATTCTCATCCCCCAGTAATATTTCATGCAAGTACTTCAATTTATCCTTTCATTTTGGAGTTGGGATGAACCTTTGGCTTGCTTCGAGTTTGGTGCTATTATGAATAAAATAGCATGAACATTTCATGCTTATCATTTAGTAGGACATATTCTCTTATCTCTTGAATTTAAACCTAGGATGGAACTGTTGGGACATGCACCAAGGATATATTTAGGCTAAGGAGATATACCCGTAGTTAAAAAGCTTTTCAAAGGAGCTGTACCAAGTTGCATTTACACCAACAAGCTATGAAAGTGCAGTTTACGCTTTAAGCTGACCAGTGTTTGAAATAGCCAGTCTTTCTAATTAAGCCCTCTTATTGTGTGTAAACGTGATCAACCCTAATATCTAAAGATCACCAGGAACACACCTAAAGTAAAAGTAGATTTACTAATTTGCTGTAGCATGGGTAACCACACAAATGAGGAATTGTAGGTTTAATCAGTAAAAGATAACATAGGCTTGTTATAGTGTTTTGGTTCATCCTTGGTGATTTTTGAGAAAGATTAGGAAAAGAGAGATTGGGTCTGGATTGGAATTTGTCATGAAAATATGGAAAAGTAGTAATTGCATATTTTAATAATTTTTACTCTAGGATGTAAGATGGAAAAGTAGAGTTATTAATCAAATTGCCATAGTTAAAAAGCAGTTGGTTTGTTAATTGGCCAGGAGAGAGGCACATTTGCTACCGTAATTTTTGTGATTGTGGGATGTCCTTGTGTTATTTTGTTCTATTATGGTCATGGAGTAATGCTATCAGTTGTTGACATTCTGTTAAATAATTTAAATTCAGCAAAGAACACCAAGGACTGCTGTTAATTGCAAGCACAGCTACTAGTTGTTAGTTATACAGGCTGTTTTGTTGTTTCTCTGTTCACAATTTTGGCCAAAGGTGATAATCATCCATGGTGTTCAGAACTGTACCATTGCCAAAATTCTATTGAATAAGAGGTTGTTTAGAAAACACTGTTTTTGGTTCCACTAGAGTTATCCCCTCCAGCCCCTTTTATTTCAATGTGAGTTATTGAATTATCTATATGACACTAACTACAAAGAATTATTTAATACTCTGGATAAGGATACATTAATAAGTTGCAATACATTTAAGCATCAGAAATGACATGATTATTAGTCCTTATATTAGATCATGAAAATGAGGATTAAATGACCCAATGCAGGCTAAGAAAACATTGTAAAGGCTAGGCTTGCTTTTCTAGATTTCCAGTTATATGTTGGATGAGTTTTTTTCCATTTTAATTTGCAATTGAGAGCAGCCTTGGAACAAGGATTAAATTCCTAAGCATATCAGAAAATTAAGAAAAATTGATGGTCAGTGAAGTAATTGGGTAAAAAGGCAAGGCTTTGCAAAGTTTTAAAATAATAATACCACAGGTATATCTCTCCAATACAGAAAACCCTCAATCCATTTCTTATTATTTTTTTTAACTTGTATGTTTGACTGAACACTAGTAGTTCAACTATTTGAGAAGAGATTATGAATTTAAATATGTGATAACACAGTAAGCTTAGAATTTCTAGTTTTTGTTTCTAAATGTGAACCATTAACAGAATTATCAAATCAGAATTAACCAAGGTAGTCTTCAAGAGATTTGTATATTTTTTGTTCTAAAGAAAGGAAAGGAGGATTTCTGTGTTCAGGATGTTGTAGCAATGAATAGCAATATTCTAAAGGGAGAAAAACAATGAGCATTGACAGATTGCTATGGTGTTTAATTTATCCCATAAAGTGTATTAATATTGAGCCCAACAAAAAATATTAAACCTGAAACTTAGAAACAAACTTTGTGGTTATAGTTCTTTTAATATGGAAAATATATATTTCATGAAATATTTCTTTTACTGTATTTTAATCATACACAATTAACTTAAAAAGAGTGAATTTACTGTTTGATTTATTTATTTAAAACTTTTTATTCACTGAAACTTAGATATCCACGTGCAATTATAAGAAATATTATCAAAAAATTCTGTATATCCTTCACTTAGTTTTCCCCCATGATGACATTTTGTATAGCTATAAAACAATATTATAAGCAGGCAATTGACATTGATATAATCCATTGAATTTATTTGGATTTTAGCAGTTTTACTTTCACTCATTTGTGTGTATTTGTGCATGTATTTATTCTGTGTAATTTTATCAAGTGTGTAGATTTGTATTACCACCACCAGAGTCAAAATACAGACTGGTACCATTAAAAAAAATCCTTTCTACTACCATTTTATATTCATAGTCACCGCCTTTTGTATCTTCTTCTGTAATCCCTGGCCACTGTATAATCATGCAGTATATAACATGTTATTTTTTTTAAACTCCACAAGTTCTTGCATATTTTAATAGTTTGTTCTTATTTCTGGGTAGTATTCTAAGGTATGCCTATACCATAATTTGTATAGTCATTTGCCCACTGAGGGACATTGGGGTTTTTCCCAGTTTCTGGCTAAAAAGCTGCTACGAGCATTCATGTATTAGTATGAACATAATTTAATTATTTTCTGGAGTAAATGACCAAGAGTACAACTGTTGAGTCATATAGTAAACATATATTGTATAAGAAATTGTTAATTTTTTTCCAGGTTTTCTGTATGATTTTACATTCAGCGATTTATGAATGACCCAGTTTCTCTAAATTCATACCTGCATTTGTTACTACTTTTTAATTTTTTTATTTTATGTAGTCATTCTGGTAGGTTTGTATGATATCTGTATGTTAATCTGCGTTTTCTTATTGTCTTATGATGTTGAATATCTTTCCTTGTGGTTATCTTATTTATCAAGCATTTTACACAGATTTCTCTCTAATATAATTTGTCAATATCTCTATTGAGGTACCAAAATTTGAAGACTTAATATTATTTCAAAAGCTCTGAATGTCCTGCTTTACTTCTCATCTTGAAGTTTAGCAAATTAAGCCATTATTGAAATTCTCATTAAATTATCTTATTCTTTTCTTTGAATTTGGAAATTTAGAAAGATGGAATGTTTAGATTATTTATTTATTTAGCTAGGTAGGGGTAATTAATTTTCCAGTGACCCTTCTATTTAAATCATCAATAAATATCAATTTAAAGTTTTCTTAAATTTTAAATTCTTTTAAGGATCATGCCATTTGATTATTTAACCAAAAACATTAAAAATAATATTTTTTGATTTTAGAAAATGATTTATATATTGGTAGATATGAGGAAAGTCAAAAGGGTATGTTCCCCAAACTATAATTATCTGAAATTTCTAAAATGTTTTCTTTATTTCATGGGGTTAGAGATATTCTTAACAAGGCATGGAGAGTTGGATGTAACCAGAGTTTAAAGTCCATATCTAATTAGAATTTATTCCATATGATGATTGGTGTCTTCTTGAGGAAAACTGACAAAATAAACACCAGCTCAGAAAGACATGAAGAAAAAAGGAGAGATATAAATAGAAAAACAGTGAAGAGAATTTAGATCATTCTACACATACAGTGGTGTGATTGCACTAAGTCAGTTTAGTGTTCTGTAAAGATGAGATCAACTTTTCTCATGGTCTTGCTCAAGATTTATTATTCATAAATTTGCATTTACTTGTTCAACATTTTTTTTTAAAGATTTATTTTTATTGTTTTTTGACAGACAGAGACAGACAGAGAGAGACTACGAGAAGGGAGAGGGCCCAGAGCAGTCACCCTAGTTGACAGCATTAGTTTTCCATATTTTAGTTTCACTCCACCAGTGGGCATGGGTCTGCACAGGGCAGGAACTGGGCCCGGAGCCTCCTGCATAAGCCCTGGCAAGAACTGAACTTGGGGCACACCCCAGTTCAGCACATGGCTCTACCTGGGCCGGAGCCAGGATTTGATCCTGGGTCTCCAAGGGCTGCAAAGTGAGCGCTTAACTCGTTGAGCCATCCCAGCTTCCCCAACATTCTCCCCCCCGCCCCACAGAGGGAGGTTTGATATCTACAATTCTCATTGTAAAATGTATCTATTTCTTCTTGCAATTCCATTGGTTTTTGCTTTGTGTGTTTCAAAATTCTATTGTTTTGTTCAGGCACATTAGAATTGCTATCTTTTCCTGATATATTACCCCCTTTATCATTATAAAATGTCCTCTTTATCACTGGTAATTATTCTTAATCAGAAATCTGCTTTGTATGATATTAATATAGGGACTACAGCTTTTTTTTCTCGATACATATTTTCTGTTCTTGTATTAATATATTTAAAATCTTTATGTTTATATTGCTATATTTTACACAGCATATGCTTATAACTTACTTTTTATTTAATTTAAAGGTCTCTGCCTTATAACTAGAGTGTGTTGATTATTTGTATTTTTAATTTGATTATTGTAATGGTAGAGTTTAATTATATCAATTAACTGTTTTTTATTTTGTTTCATCTATTTTTCTGTCCTTTTTATTGGT
The DNA here is from genome assembly GCA_004027555.1 of Craseonycteris thonglongyai. Lineage (NCBI taxonomy): Eukaryota > Metazoa > Chordata > Mammalia > Chiroptera > Craseonycteridae > Craseonycteris > Craseonycteris thonglongyai. Next base: position 27,919 of record PVKE010010086.1, on the reverse strand, counting down.
CATGTTTTCCAGAATTATTCAGTGTGAATATTTCTTGTGATTCCTAACCTCCACTATTGAATTATTAACTAAACTTTTTTATTTTGTTGTTGTCAATAATTTTTAAAAGGCTTTTAAAATGAGAAAAATATATTTTATATTTACTATATAATTATGACTTTTTATTATCTTTATTCATTTGTATAGATCCCAATTTGATATAGCAATAGTATCATTTTTCTTCCCTCTGAAGAAATTCCTCCAACATTCTTTTAGTATAAGTATGTTATAAACTATGGAAGCTGGGATGGCTCAGTGGGTTAAGTGCTTGCTTTGTAGTCCCAGGAACTGAGGATTGCATCCTAGCCCCGACCCCAGCCCATGTGCACCCATATGCTGAACTGGGATGTGCCCCCAGTTCAGTTCTTGCCCGGACCTATGCAGAAGGCTGCTGGCTCAGTTCCTGCCCTGCGCAGCCCCGCGCCCACCTGTGGAATGAAACTATATGGAAAACTAATGCTGTCAACTATGGAGATGGCTCTGGGCCTTCCCCCTTCTCTCTGTCTCTGTCTGTCTGTCTGTCAAAAAACAATAAAAATAAATCTCAAAAAAAAATAAGTATGCTATAAACAAATTATCTCATACTTTGTGGTCTTAAAATATCTTCTGTTTTTGAAATGGTCTGTTGAGTTTTGTGTGCTAGCTATTTTGGTTTGTCAGGATTTTAATATTATTTTTTCATAATTTTCTAGATTGTATAATGTCTGATAAGACCTCTGGTATCGTCTTTTCTTCTGTACATAACATGTTCTCCCTCCTCTATTGACTGATTTTAAGAATTTTTAAATTACTGTTTTTTAGCAATTTGATTATTACATGGCTTAGTATGCTTTGCTTTGATATATATATACATATATATATATATATGTATATATATATATATTTGCAGGGGTTAGAATTTGTAGATAATTATGATTTGTGACTTTTTGCATTCATGAAGTATAAAAAAATTTTGGCCATGCTTCTTCAAATAATTTTTTTCTGTCCCTTACTTTTTCTTTTTCATGTATACTAGTGCCACATATTTACACTAATTAATATTATCCTATAGCTCACTGATGCTTTATTTTGTAGGACTTTTTATCTCCATGTTTTATTTTGATAGAATCCTTATTTATTTCATTTTATTTTGGGGTCTTTTCTCTGGATTGTTCTTTAAATGTCTTAAAATTTGCTAACCATTTCTTCTGCAGTGCCTAATATGTTGTCAGTCTCATATAGTGTATTTTTTCTCATACATTGTATTTTTTATCTGTAGAAGTATAATTTTAGTTGGTAATTTTTCTATCTTCTATTTTTTTCTCATCATATTAGTGTGTTCTTTTATCTTCTTGAAATATAGTTTATATTTTTAATAACTAATTTTACATAATACCTGCTAATTCTATGATCTACAAGTATGTCATTGCTTAGTCATAATACAATGACTGATCTTCCCCCTCGTTTTGAGCCATAGTTTTGTTTCTGTACATGCTTATTAGATTATTTGATTTTAGAATTATTAAATGTATATTGATGAGTTTTAGCTTTCATTTTATTCCTATAAATATTGCTAAGCTTCATTTTCAATTGCAGTTAAATTACTTACAATCAGTGTGATCTTTTCAAGATTTGTTTTAAATCTTTGTGAGAATGAGTTCGTGTTAGTCTTTAGTTTAATGCTACTATTAAGGAAAAAGAGTTCTGAGGACCTATACAATGATGTCTCTTTTATTAGGTGTATTTTTTATGCTTGCCAGCAGAATCATGAACTCTACTCAGACTTAATGTGCTTCCATTATTTGTACTGCTGCTTTTACACTCGATCTTACCAAAAGGTTGAGAAGCAATGTACTGCTGACTTTTTATGGTTGCTCTTTCTCTGGTTTTGGGTCACTTATTTTTTCACATGTATGCAACAAATAATACTCAGACAAAGGCTTGAAGGGATATTTCTGCAGGTCCTGAAGTTCTTCCTTCCTTCCTTTCTTTCTTTCTTTCTTTCTTTCTTTCTTTCTTTCTTTCCTTCTTTCTTTCTTTCTTTTTTTCTTTCTTTTCTTTCTTTTCTTTCTTTTCTTTCTTCTTTCTCTGTCTCTCTCTTTCCAGTACCCTTCTATTGGGCATTTTGTCTCTCAGAATCTAGCCAACTTGTCCACCCAGAACACCAAATTGTGCTTTCATAATTTATGAAGTCTACTTCTTCTTCTCTGTGTTGTGCTTACACATTTTCTCCAGGGAGTGAACAGAGTTAATTCTAGGTCTCACTTCATTTGTTTTTCTTTTCTCATGGATCACGTTGCTGCCAATCTTTCAATGTCTTAAAATCATTGTTACATGTATTTTGTCTAATGTTCTAGTTGTTTAAAGTGAGATAATATTGCTTATTCCATCATGACCCAGAGTAAAACTTTTTAATGGTGTAGAAGTAGATGAATGGATATCAATTCCTAATTAATGTCCAGTTTATTTTATTTATTAAATTTTTTTAAGATTTATTTTATTGTTTTGACAGAGAGAGACAGAGAGAGATAGAGAGAGAGGAGAGGCCCAGATCAGTCTCCATAGTCATACATAATTAGCTTTTGACATAGTTTCATTCTACACAGGTGGGCATGGGGCTCCACAGGGTGTGAACTGGGCAAGGGGGCCTCCTTCATGGGAGGCATACCCCTGTGAGCCAGGGATCTCCCACAAGAGAAGCACACTCCAGTAGGAACCAAACTGGGGGCCTCCCACATGATAAACATACCCCAGTTCAGCATGTGTGTCCATATACGCAGGGGCAGGGACTTGATCTTCAGACCCCAGGCTGCAAGGAGAGCGCTCAACCTGCTGAGCCACCCCCACATGCCCCAGTTTGTTTGTTTTTTAATTAATGTTTTTGTGTCCTTTAAAAATTTTATTTTGTTTAACACAAGATAATAAAGATATACTCATATATTTATTTCTATAAGCTATATTTTTATATTTAGACTTATGATTTATTTCAAATTAATTTCTGTTTATCTTAGTTTAAATAGTGATTCCATTTTGGATCATTTTCTTTCAGTCTGGATAGTTACTTTAAAGTATCACTTTTTACTGCCTTATGAACAATAAACAAACTATGACAACTTATTTTCACTTATTTCTCTGTTCTATTCATTAGTAGCTAATATTAGAAACATACGGTAATTTTGGCTATGATAGAGTAAGAGAGACTGGATTTACACTCACACTTTAAATAGAGGAAATCAGAGTGAACATATGTTGATCAGCTTAAATAACAATAATAATAATAATAATTATAGAAATTGTGCTTTTTATCTTGATTATACTTCTCTCATGCTCTTTGTTGGGATTATAATAATCTAGATCTAAGTAACTGTTTTTGTTTTTTTACTATTTCTTTTTCTTTACACTAAGTTATTATTTTTTTTCTTAAGATATTTAACCAGAATTTCATTTGGCAGAGTATTTTAGTGGACAACATAGATCTTCCTAAAGCATTGATTGTTCAGATAAGTCCTACTTTTTCTATGTCTTAATTTTTGATATTTTACTTATTGATTTATAGTAACTCCTTATATTTCAAAGATAGTAGCTCCTTAAGTATAATATTAGCTGTAGACATTTTCAAATTCATTATTTATATTTTGTCTTTAAGTATATCTAAAATTATTGTACGTGAAAATGGAAGTAAATAAAAAGATTCGAAGGCAAATATTGAAGTTACCAAGAAGTGAGCACTAGAGCATCAGAAAATGTCTTAACATAAGTTCAAGGGCTTTAGAGTCAGACTTTTCAATCCGGACTGTATTTATTACCTTTGTGGTTTTAGGCAAGTTGCTAACTTTTCTTGTTTCAATTTTCTTGTCTATAAAGTGGAAAAGTAATTACACAAATCACTTTAGACAATTTGTCTTAGAGAAATCTCAAAATATCCCTTAGAACTGTATGGAGCTAACTGGAGTGCTGTCTTAGCTAATTATGAATCTTAGGGCAAAAGTCATATTGTATACAAAAGCTTCATATGGGGAAAATGTCAGAAATAAAGCCTTAAATTTTAAAATTCTTAAAACATCTTTCAGAGATATTTTTTTCAGAAGATTATTGACTTTAAATAGAGTCAGGGCTACAAAAATAATACAAAAGGTAGTTAAAGCTTTTTCTCATTGTATGATCTAATTTAAGTGTCTGACTTTTACCTCAGGGTTTTATTAGCATAACAGAGATCCTGATTATCATTACTATCATTAATATTGGCATTTACCTTCTCTATGTAGTCATACTGGATGAATAGAGAAATAACGTAATATCACTGAGGGCTTCAATTTAATTATGGGCTTCATAACTTGCTAAAAATATTTTACTTTGTCTTTTTAACACACTTTCATTATCAAAATTTGAAAATTAATTTTTAACAATAATATGATGTAAAAATTTAGTAGAATATAGTACCTTTTACTTTACCTGGAATAAATTTTTTTCTTGTTTACAACTGTGGATTGTAAAGTATTCTATTTACTAAGCTAAATGCTTGATGAATCACAAAGACTGGACATAGACACAGATATTAAATCAGGATATATTCAACTCCTTTTGTAGGGAATTACTTTACTTTTTACATAAAATATTAAAGCAAGGATAACTAAAGAATTATTCAAACTTTTTCACTCTTAACTTAGAATTTTTAAAATTAAAATATGTCTATCATATACTATTATATTAGTTTCTGGTATAAACAACACTTATATGCCTAAAGAAGTAATCACCATGGTAAGTCCAGCAACCATCGGACATTGTATCATGCTATCACAACATTACAGACTATATTCCCTATGCTGTGTATTAATTACGTCCTTATGACTTATTTGTTCTATACTGGAAATTTGAACCTCTTATTCCCCTCACCTTTGCCCCATTTTTTATTTGTCAATCACAGTTGACATTCAATATTATTTTATACTAGTTTCAGGTGTACAGCATAGTGATTAGACATTTATATAATTTAAGACGTGATCACCCTGACTAGTCTAGTACCCATCTGGTACTATACATAGTTGTTACCAGATTATTGACTATACTCCCTATGCTATAGTTTACATTTTCATGACTATTTTGTAACTAACAATTTGTACTTAATCCCTTCACCTTTTTCACCTAGCCTTCTAATCCTCCTCCCATCTATCATGATTTGAACAGAAAATTGCAAAAGCCCTTCCACATTTCTGCTTTCTCTCTTGGACTTCTGCCAACATCCTCAGATCAAACCTTGCATAATCTGTGAGAGAATGAGAGACCATGTGGAGCTGAGCTGAATTGCTCAGTAGAGAACATCTTAGCCCAGGAAGCTCCCTGCTAGCACACTAGCTGACTATGAATATTTAAAAGAGACCCCCAAGCCATCTATAGATCTTTGATAAATAAACACTTATTATGTATGATTTAGGATTTCTGAGGATTTGTTAGGCAGCAGCATTACTTTGGCAATAGCTAACAATTATAGGCCCTGAATATAAATTTTTACTATTCCCCTTCTTCTTGTACTTAACCATCTGAACTTTTTTTTTTTTTTTTTTTATTTCCTTGACACTATAGGCTGTCAGGGTACGTGGTCTGCTTTCCAAGTTGTCAAAGTCTGCAGTTATATCAAATGTTCTGCCATGATGTAGCCTACCCTAAACATGTATCTTGAAGTTTCTAACCACTTCTCAATAACTCCTGTGCTTATGTCTTACTCTGTAGTAGCATCATGTCTCAATTTAATAATTCAAGATAACTTTCTAACTTGTTTCTTTGCTTTTATTTTCTGTACTACTCCAGAGTGATTCATGTGTGTGTGTGTATTAGATTATTCTATTCCTTTGTTTTTACTACATTCAGAAAAACTCCATATGTATTCTATGCTTGGCTTATTGGTCCCGTATGATCAGGCCCTCACTTATGTCTGTGACCTCCTTCATTTTACTTTTACATTTTTACTCCCTCTCACTCATGTTCTTGCTACTACTCAAGCTTATCAAGCATTCAACAGCCCTAGGATCTAGGTACTACTTACTGTTTTCCATGTTTTTTTTTTACTCATACCCTAGATATCTGCAGGAATCACTCTCACATTATTTAAGCTCTCCTTATACAGATAAAATTCAGTGAATTATTATGAGTGAAGCTTGCTATCATGCCGCAATCTTGTTTCCATGATTAATCTGGCACCTATCTATATAGAAAATGATCCTGCCTTAGAGATAGTTAAATGTTGGAATATTGTTAGTGCTTACTTGTCACTTTATCTGGGAGGTAGTGGTGTTCAGGATATGCTACCCCAAAATATGGCACCTTGGCATATTAAATATTATTTTCAGTTGAAGGAGTTTGAGAAAATAGCAGAAGCAGGAAGATCTGACCTTCCCTTCAGTTTTCTCCTGAAACAAAACACTGAGATGAGAAGCTGCCCTCCTTTCCCTGGAGGAAAACAGCATCCTTAGCTCTGAAAACAGAGGGACACCCAAGAATTCAAACAATCAGATCTCGCTAGTATTTTTCCAGTTTACTTCACTTGTACTTATCTCATTTTTCTACCTTACCACATTACTCTAACTTACCCCATTTCTCCATGATTATCCACTTCATCAAACCTAGCATAAGAATACTCATGTCTAACCATTCCTTCATTTCCTAATGGAGGCTCCTGTGTCCGTAAAACCTATATTAACTAAATTTGTATGCTTTTTTTCCTTATTAGTCTCTCCTTTTCAGTTTGCTTTCAGACCCAGCCAGGGATCCTAAAAGTATCAAGGAAAATTTTTTATCTCAGGAGGCCTTCCCTATCTATGCTGTATAAAATACAGTCTGCCCTCACTGTGAACATATCCTTCTCCATCTTTTTTCCCTGTCTTTTTTCTTTATAGCATAGCATTGGATATCTCCCAGACTAGAATGTAACCTATAAGTAAAGTGATTTCTGTTTTAGTTTTCTTCTGGTCACAACAGGTTCTCAGTACATTTTTGTTGATTAAATGAATGAGCCTCTGTCAACTGCCATCTCAAAACAAATTTTCCTCAAAATGAGTTTGTTACATAATAAACCCAGACAATAGTATTCTTCAACAGCCTAACTCCAGTGCTATCCAGGAGTGGTCATGAGCTCTACGAGAATTATTCATCCTTCAACATTTTTTCACCTATGTAAGTGACAGATAATAACTTTAGTTTTTCTAGACTTGACTTTTATATCAAACATATGTGCACACCACACACACACACATGTATGTATGCATATACACACACCATAAACAGACATATATACATATACTCTGAAACAATAATTTTCAGCAATGGCACATTATAAACTGGTAAAAAGTAAGAGAAACACAGTATTAATTGCCTCTAATTATGAAGCATATTTTAATAATGCAATTAGAACTTTATGTATGTAGAGGAGTTTTAGTTCTTTTTTCATTTCCCTTTTGCCTACTCTCAAATGATAATTCAAGAGACTTTCCTCATTTTTTATGATATCTCCTTTATAGCCTCTAGCTATTAGGTTCACTTTGATTTCACATATATACCCTATGTGCCCAATGGTAAGATGTTTCAAACTCAGCTACTCTGGTGCCACTGTACTCACAGAACTTGCTTGGTTAAGTCATTAGAATAAGAGCTTCTCCCAAAGTAGGCATCCAGTAAGCTTTGTACTTTTATATATACTGGGGGAAAGGATTGGGCATTAGACCGTATTTCCTTCAAGTCCAGGTGGCACAGATATGCTTGATCTGCTCCCTTTGCTTTCCTTCTCTGGGTTTGAAAAATCTGGGGCCACCCACTCAGCAAGGTCTGCATAGAGTTATCTAGTGACTGATGTGGGGAAGAAAGTTAACTGTTGTTCTAAGTTCACTGCCTGATAGAACAGAAAACATAATTTTACATCTTATTAAGATGATGATTAAGAGCATTTTTAATTTAGAAACCCCTGAGTAATGATTCAGAAACAAGTTGTCTAGTCACTATAGCATAAACCTTTAGAAATGATTATAACATGCTGGATCACAGTAATTGAAGGAGTGTAAGTTTGGGAAAGACTAATCTCTTTATATTACTCTTTTTTACTCATTGTCAATGCTATTATTATTATTTTTAATTTCACCCTGTTTTTCACTAAAGACTGTTGTATCATGTTGACTGATATGATTAATAGAGGAAAAGATGGAAATTTCTATATTTTCTGAGATACTATGACTTACATAAATATACCTTTGAGATATTCTGCCTGGCAATTTACCACTTTGACAAATATTAATATAAAATCCATCTTTCAGCAGTCTTCCTATTTATTATATACTGTTTATGAAAACTATATTATATTTGCTTCATGAAAGACATTGTATTTGGTACTCAAAAGTAAATAGTATTGTTTCAAAAATCATAGTATTGTTTTAAATAAGCCACACACAAAGTCATCTTGCACAATAACCTACAGATGCAAGTGTAAGAGCAAAATAAAAACAAAGTGTTTTGGTTTTGGGGGAGAGTTGAAAGCAGTTATTCTACTTAGGAAAACAGTCATCCATAGATATGAGCTGCTGAATAAGTCTTTTTTTTTTTTTAAAGATTTATTTTTTTATTGTTTTTGACAGAGAGAGAGAGAGAGAGATACAGAGACAGAGACAGAGAGAAGGGGGAAGGTGAATGAGTCTTATATAAGGAAAAGAAAAGAAGAAAAGCCAAAAATATTCTTTACAATTTTCTCTGAAAGGAATAGAAGACAATTTTGATTCTTTAGTGTTGGAGAAGAATAAGTGCTACGGATTTCTGAGTTGGCTTTATAAAAGTCTGATTTTTATAAAAATTGTTCTGATTCATATATTTTCTTCTCCAATTAGAAATTTGAAGATTAAATTTGTGATGAAAAGATCACAAAACATAAATCTGTATAGTTTCCTCAGCTGTAAAAATATATATAATTAGGGAAAGCCGGAATGGCTCAGCGGGTTAAGCGCTCACTTTGAAGCCTTGAGGACCGAGGATTGAATCCTGGCTCCGGCCCAGGCGAACCCACATGCTGAACTGAGGAGTTCCCACAGTTCAGTTCTCTCTCTGTCTCTGTCTCTGTATCTGTATCTCTCTCTCATTCTGTCAAAAATAAAAATAAAATAAAATAAATAAATAAATAAAAAGCAATAAAAAAACAATAGTCTATAGTTACTTAAAAAATATATATGTATATAATTAACATTAACACTGTATGTTATTTTTTTAATGCTTAATTTATATATGGACATTTATGAATAGTGTCAGAGAGCAAAGTCTCATTTACTATTTATGTTCTTTCTCAAACATTTAGAAATTTCACAGATAATTTTGCATTGTATTTTTATTGACTAATTCAAATTGAAATTGCATTACTTCTACTTAACATGGAATGTACTTCATATGAAATTTACCATTGAGGATTTTCAAACACTAAAATTTTAATACTGCTTACATCATAGCTCAGAAATTTCATCATTTTCCTTGCTTACATTTTTATACTACTAAGTTCAATTGCATATCATATTTGAACTATTTGAATGTTTTTCTAATGCTTTTCTGTAGATGGGATATTAACCTGAGTCATGAAAAAATGTTATTATTCACAATTGTTAACTATAGTTTTTAAAGGAAATATTCCACCTAAATAAATATTCATTATACCTTTACAGATGAGTTTATATATTTTAATTATCTTTAGAGGCTATCTTCTTTTACTTTTAGGATATTTATTTATAGTTATGATATACAGTAGAACTTTGTTTTTTGAAATAGCCAGATTTTAAATGTAACCTTCATTTTATTGGTTAAAAAAGTAAGGGTAGGGAAGCCAGGATGGCTCAGCAGATTGAGTGCTCACATTGCAGCCCTGGGGTCCAAGGATCGAGTCTTAGTCCCGGCCCCAACCTATGCGGACCCATAGGCTGACCTGGGTGTTCTTCCCAATCCATTTTGGTTCCCTCCAGGGTGAGCTTCCCATGTGGGAGTCCCCCAGTTCAGCTCCCACTTGGTTGTGCCTCTCATGTTGGAAGCCCACAGATCACAGGGGTGCTCCTCCCATGTGGGAGGCCCCCTGCCTATTCCCACCCTGCATGGCCCTTGCTCACCTGTGGAATGAAACTATATAAAAAACTGATGCAGTACAACTATGGAGACTGGTTTGACGCCCCTCCCCCAACTTCTCTGTAGCTCTCTTTCTCTGTCAAAAACAAGAAAATAAATCTTTTTTTAAAAAAAGTAAGGCTACTTAACACAGCATAAATTTATGAAAATGGGTGAATATATTTGAAATATTGATTGGTATTTATGCTGTATTCCCATTAGATTCTAACCAGATAAGTGCTTTAGTAGAAATTCATGACCAATTCTATGTCACCAAACCAAAATTTTTCAAGATTAAAAATAGTGAACCAAATATTAAATCTCTTATTTTTAGAGACTCATACTATTACATAAATGACATTTTAATTTAGTAACATATATAAATTCATAAACTGTATTATCTAAATGCCATCAGTGTTATAATTGTTATGTCTATTAGTTTGAATAGTCTGAGCAGCAGACATCAAGACAGTGTAGGAGAGGAAATGGTTGTTCTCTATCCTCTTGAGTTCAGTAGCTGGGTCTCTGACGTGAACTAACAATAGTCAGATTAATAAGGAAAAAAGTATATAATTTATAAATTTTTAATATTACATCATGGAGACATCACAGAAAAAAGTAATGCTAAAAAATATAATGATTGAGGGCTTATATACCATCTTAATAGGGGAAGGGGACTTAAATAAAAGTAAATTAAATGATTTTTATGAAAGATAAATGAGTCCTTAGAAGAACAAATGGAAAATTAGATAGTTTGTGACCAAGTTTGTCTGGGGGAAGTGTTGATTTCTAGTCTCCTTTCCTGAGGTAAGAATCTTCCCTGGTTGATGAAAGTTCCAGGGAAGTTTTTGATAGTTGTGTTTCATTTGGAGGATCTGTCTTTATGCAGATAAAGGGAATTCAGAGAAAGCTCCTCCCCACATTTGCCATTTTTCAAGTGCCTTCAGCTCAAAATAATTCTTATGCCAGAGACATATTTTAGGGTGGCATATTATACCACCCTTGAACAGGATTCAGTGGGCAAGAAATTTGCTGTAGAAAATTTCTGGGAGAAATGAAAGTTAGTAAAGGAACCCATCAGAGTGCAATGTATGATTGACAATCATGAAGGAGATAGATAGGGTAAGAAGAAGAATTGGGAAGAAGAGTCTTTATTTGGAGTGCATTTCTAAGGAAGGTTTTGCCAGGCTAGTTGGGAGTAACTAAACCCAAAGTTACTCACAGGAATGGGCTTTTCTTAGTGTCTCTGATGCCCTTAGTCATTGGTTGGAGGTATCCCATGAGAAGTAAGGCTTCAATACAGAGGTGAGTTACAGTCAGTGCATCCTTCCTGAAATAAGAGATCTCTGAAGCAAAATTTCATGGCCAGTATATGCCATTTTCAGATTGTTGGAGAGAGTCTTCTTAGTTTATTAGGACATCTCTAGAATTTTTCAAGTATCTATTTTTATATTCTTAAGGATTAGAATTTGAACTATGGCAAGGCTTCTTCCATCTGAAGACATAAGTTTCAGGACATAATATGAAAACCTATAATCAAAGTTACATATTTACTAGAAAAAATAATCAACTTCATAGGAGATAAGCCAATTTGGTATATCAAAAGGCACAAAAATACTTTCAGGGGTTGTAAACTTCACAGATTATGCCAGCAGGTTCAAGAGTCAGATAGATCGCAGAAATAGGAAATTCAGAAGGAACAAGTATGTAGGGCTTAAGAGAAACATCAGATAGCAGAACCTTTCTCACGGGCTTAGGATTCAAGGACAGGGTCCAGTCCCTAGGAAGTTAACAGATTGAGTGAGAGTAGGACAGGACCCCACTTGTACATTCTAGGAAATAAACACTTTTCAATGCAGAGATTCAGAATTTTAGGCACAAGGGAACAAAGTTAGAGTTCAATGATAAGAATTGGGGTATAGAAAAAACAAAATCTGTAACAGATCAGAAGTTTGATTATCCAAATAGCCCATTTAATAAGAATAGTAGCAAGAGCAAGTGATAGTGTTTCCCATTGTGTTGGACTAGAATTTCTTATGCCTTCTGCTTTGAATTATTAGTATAGATAGGACCAGAGATGAATTATATTGGATTTAGAGTTTTTTCAGTTACTACAGAGGCTGAAGCTTAGGAATGAGACAAAACCATATGCCAATTTCCTCTAATTGAGGCTATTGCAAACTTATCATTGTTCTCCAAGCTTCCCTCTTGGAGTCTATCACATTGTTGCTAAAAAAAACTTAGATAAAGATATGCTAAAATATGCTTAGATAAGATAAAGATATGCATGCTTCTAGTGTGCATATGACCTCAATAAATGTCTGGATCATTTTTAGTAATGTTAATGTTCTACTATCACTGTTTTTTTATTTGGCACTATTGCAGTGGTAGTTGGTCTGTGACCAACTGTGCCACGGAGAGCTATTTAGTTTTATATTTTCAGCAGTATTTGATAGGAGTCTTGTCTGGGATAATCTTGGAAATCTTCAATTAAGAAATTCTCAGTTTTTATTCATTAGTTATTTAATATCTAGAACTATAGAGTTCAATGGCTGTACTATTTACTTGTCAAGCTTCCTAGAAATATTCAGTTTGTATGGCATAATCGGAAAACATTCTTTTATTAATTATTTATGTTTGTGGTATTTTGAATCAAAACATTTCAGATATAATAACATTAAAAAATTATTAATAAAAGAACTTCTGGTTAGCACATGCTATTTCTTATATGTTCTCATAGCATCTATCCTTAAAAAATTTGTTATTGGGGAAGCCGGATGGCTCAGCGGGTTAAGCGCTCACTTTGAAGCCCCGGGGACTGAGGATCGAATCCCAGCCCCGGCCTGTGTGGACCCATATGCTGAACTGGAGTGTGCTTCTCGAATGCAGTGAGGCCTCCAGTTCAGTTCAAAAAGGAAAAACAAAACAAAACAAAATTGTTATTATAATGAGAAATATAGTTTAGAAATAATAAACCATTTTACCACTTATAAATATAATTTTATGTCTGTATCATGTTAATTATTTATATGTCATTTATTAAATTATCTTCAAAGATCTATATTAATTCTAAAAGTCTCCTCTCATATTTATTAATTTGTTGATAAAAACACAGTAAAAAATGTAAAAATTGAACACTTGCTTATTAGTAACTATAATAAATTTCATAATAAAATTTATAATAAATTTATAATATAATATAATAAATTGTTTAAGTAAACAATTAAAATTTTTATATTTAAAATATGATTACTATAATTTCTGAATCAACTAATAACTATTTTTAGACTTTAAAAGTGGTATGCTCAAGTAAAAGCTATTTTATTTTTCAGCAGTCTCCTCATTCCTTAGTTAGCATAAAGCATTTTCATCTGTAGAGTTACTTTCTAAGTTTAATATAACTTCCATTTGTACAAGTAAGTAGAAAATGATTTATGTTTTTTCATTTCTAGCTTTACGTAAAGCACAGAATTACTCACAGTAAAAATACATTATCCTGGAACTCTTTCTCTTCTGGAAAATTTTCAGCCCAATATCTCGCCCAAAGAAGTAAGTTTGTTTAATAATGGGCCCCCATACATTATTATACTATCTGTGTAAGTATTTGCTATCTGAGGATCAGCCCATTGGGTGCAATTTATTTAGAAGAATGTACTTGGATTGATTTCTTGGCTCTCAATGTGGAACCTCTCTTTAATGAATATGGTAGATGGACTAAGAGGGAGCTGAAACACAATTTATTAAACATGATTACTAGAGCTTGAAACTTTTAAAAAGTACATTTATTATCTTTTGCTAAATCCTCAGGAAATAAGAAGTTTTGACAAGACCTTTTATTATAATGTGTAAAACCTACTTAAGACTTGCAAGCACAAAATGAGAAATTAAACAGCTTAACTGTGAATTATTTTCTTTCATAGAGCATTAAACATTAATAGGATAATATTTCTATTTAGAAACAAGAAACAGTATCTAATTAATATAGTAACATTTGTTTATGTGATTCATATAAATGTAATAACAACATTTTTCTTGAACTCTAAAGAAAATGTGGTATTATACATTATTTCCTACAAAAAATAAAGCATTTAGATCTGAGCAAAAAACCAGGAATTAAAAAATGTTTTATAAAACATTTTAGTATTGCCACTTTAAGGTCAAGATATATATTCTGTTGAGTCCCAATTCCATTACCCACTCAGGGTGATGAAAAAGGCAGCAGGAGTCACTTGTATGCACCAGGTGCTTGGATTGCTGGGAAGCAGCCACTCCTCAGGGCACCATAAAAACTTCTATCTCATTCTGGTCTTTCTTGACTCACAGGCATCAAAGATCAGTGTGAAGGAGGAGAACAGGTGAGATAAGAGAGACAAGTACAAGATTTATTGCCCATATTGAATTGACCAGAGTCAGTAACAATTAATCAGCAGTTCACAGATTTCTATATAGCAATGCTGCTCAGACTTTAATGCACATACAAATCCCCTTGAAATCTTGTTAAATTGTAGATTCTGATTCAGTAGGTCAGGAATGGGAGGTGGGGCTGAAATTCTGAGATTCTAATCATCTCTGTGCCCATCATCTTGATGCAGTCTACACTTGGAGTAGGCTGGTCTGGGGCACTGCAGACTCAAGGTTACCCTTGCCTTAGGCACCATCATTTCCCTTTAACACCTCCCTAACCGTTCCCACCACTAAGCATTTAGTAAATGTATACTAAAAATATACATTTAAAGTATGTATATTGTCATCGTAACTCTAATACTGTAGGTGGAGGTATTTTGCAAGGGCAAAACAGAGTTGTTTTTTTTTTTAAGATTTATTTTTATTGTTTGTGACAGAGAGACGGACAGAGAGAGGCAGAGACAGAGAGACAGAGAATAGGGGAGGGCCCAAAGCAGTCTTCATAGTTGGACATCACTAGTTTTTCTGCATAGCTTTATTTCACAGGTAGACGTGGCGCTGCACAGGGCAGGAAGTGGTTGGGGGCCTCCTGCATGAGAAGCATGCCCAGGGCAGGAGCCAAGCTGGGGGCTGGTCCTGGTGAGAACTGAACTGGAGGCACACCCCAGTTCAGCATACAGGTCTGCAACGTCCAGGGCTGGCTGGAAGACTAGCGCTCAACCCGCTGATCCATCCCAGCATCCCAGCAAAACAGAGTTTTTAACTTCTTTTGCTCATAGAACTATTAGTGTTTGTTCTTTGGTCACCCCTACTATTTTATAATGCTATATAAGGATATTGGATCTCTTTCTCCAACTTTCTTTTCCTGCCCCAAGTTTGACCGAACTGTAAAAACTTTGATGCTTTATATTTCTACCTAGCTAATGCTAATAACCTTCCCTTAAGCTATTCAATAGATTCTCATACTGATCAATACTTCATTCAAATTAATCCATTAAGGATTTGGAAAAAGATTATGTTCATTTTTAATGCAAACCCTATACATTTACCTTGATTAAACACACACACACACACACACACAAACTAGAAGGGAATAACCCCCCACCCCAATACTTCTAAGCTAACACAGAGACACACAGTAAGTTTAGATTAAATATAAAAAAATAAGTCATTTTTAAACCCTCTGTATACCTGCAAAGAAACTTCAAGTTTGTTTTGCTATGTATACCTTTCTAGATGCAAAGATGACAACTTAAATTTGTATCACAAAGAAACTATATAGATTATTTTTTTGATTTGAAGAGATTAGGAAAGTGAGATATATCATTGCCCAGATGATATACCTTGAATGATATAAAAAGTTACTCCTGTTTCCATATATTTGTCTTTTCTATTAGATTTGCAATAGGGCCTAAAATGCCACTACTAAATTCTTTTCTTTGAATGATAGTTATGATTTAAGCACAATTGTGAACTAAAGCTACCTTGAGAGTTTATGAAGTTTATTCTAGTTATGTCCTCCAGCCAATGTCTTCTGCTTCCCTTCTTTTCTGTTTGTTATTCTGTCTCATAGATCTAAATACGACAATTTTCTAAAATTCTCTTGATTTTCTCTTTTTCTGTTATATTTTAACTATTATTAAAACACACTCATTTTCTTTGGCTAGAATTTTTTTAATTTATAAAGAGTGCACTTGAGACTCTGAGTTCTTACTTAGGCTTAGTTTTTTTTTTATTTTGGCTCCAGAAATATGCATATATATCTACTACATTTGTAAAAAGCTAAATGAGAATTGAGGCTCAAGAGTAATAACATTAAAGATTCTAATAACATGGAGATATAACATGTTTAGGTTAATATGCTTCTTATTTTATATTCTATTTGTTAGCTATAAGGTGAGTTAGCTTTATATTTCATTTTATATTCTATTAGTTTCAGTTATAAATTTGTTAGTTTAGGGATAAGGAAAATGGTCATTACTAACAACCCCCCTTTGAATTGCATTGAAAAAAACTTATTATTAATTGCTTGAGTATGTTCTTCTCTCTAAGAATGGAAAATATGACTGTGAGGAGATGGTGAAGTATATAAGGGCTGTCTGGAAAAATAATCCAGCCATTGTCATCATAACATGAATGGTTACATGGCTGTATACTTTCCTGACAGTCCTCATATTTGCTTTCAAAAGGATAAGTAATTCTTTTTTACATGTAAAATCCCTGAGTGGCTGATTCCCTACAATTTCTTAAATATAAACTGAATTATCCCTTTAAAGCAAAAATCTGTTGCATGACTTAGAAGATACCACTAAATTGAAATAAATTTTGAAAGTGAATTAAGTACATATTCATTTACTCAATAAAACCCTTGCCTACATTACCTTATTGTGACACAACCTGTTTGTAAATAGTAATGTTTGTTGATAAACATAAGACATATATTCTTTACAGTCTTCAAAAGTTAGTGAAAATTTTTCTTTTTTATTCTTAGAAAGAATTGGTTTTCTCGGTGTTAGATGAGTACCTCATCTCCCTTAGCAACTAGTTTCATTTAGCAGTAGAAGACATTATTTTAGTTTAGTATGGTATACATTTTTAGTCTCAAGGCTTAATTTTTTACTTTAATTAATATGCCTAAATATTAGCAGAGTTTGTAAAAAGCATTAAATTCTTATCCTATGGAACTTATCATAATTAAAAAAAGAATATATTTAATTAAAGAAGTGATTAAAGAAATTAGAAAAATAAATTCCTTCATTGTTTTAACTACTTCAAAAGTTTGGAGTTAATTATGACCTATGAAATAAATGTAATGTATAGAATTGAAATTTGTTTAAAAAAGTTTATAATGTAATGCATAAATGTTTAGTTGCAAAGAATCATAAAAAATGAGGAATAGTCATTTTGTTGACCACAAAGCTAAAATATATTTATAAAAATAAGAGAACAATTTTTAAATGTCATAATTAATTATAACATTTTACTATGATACTAGTAAAGAGGGCTGAGATTTTAGAAACCTTGTAGAGACATCAAATTGCCATTATATATTATGAGATAGGTACTTCTAATCTGAAACTCTGAACATCATTTTAGTAATCTAGAAAGTAGAAGATAGTTAAAATTTGGAGGTCAGGTCTATTAGATGTAGTAGCTAATGCACATCATCTCACAGTTGGGAAGTTGTCCTGTTAGTTTTACTAAGAAGTAAGCTGACCTTCCTTTGGAAGATTTCTTCCAAAAAGCAGTCATAATGTAGGTAATTCTTGCTAATTTAATAACCTCCTATGAACTATATGTGAATATAATAAGGATGTCTTAACGATGTCATTGTCATAAAATACAGATGTCTATTTCTGAGACGTTTAATCAAATTTTTGTTTTTAGATAATGGCTTACCAGTTTTCAAATTAACTACATTAAAATAATGGTAATAGATTATTGAAAAATTATATATTGTTACAAATTAATGAAACTGTGAATATATGAAGTATGATAAAAATATGGTGAATGTTTAACTAAAAAATTTATTATAATAAAAGACACATTGCCTTTAATTGCCCTCAAAATACTCCCCCTTGCTTTGAACACACTTATCCCATCTTTCTTGCCACTTTCTGAAACAGTTCTGGAAGTCCTCTTTGTGAGTGTCTTTAGTTGCCTTGTGTGGTTGCCTTGATATCTGGAATGAACTTAAAATGTTTACCTTTCATGGTCATTGTGACTTTGGGGTAAGAGTCAGATGTTGCATGGTGCTAGATTGGTGAATAAAGTAGATGAAGACACACTATAATATTTTTATTTAACAGAAGTTGCCGAACCAGAGGTGATGCATGACCTGAATTAATTCAGGACATTGAGGCAGCCATGGCAGTGTAACTAATAGGCAGTAAATGTTTCTGCATTTGCTCTGGAGGAAGATATATCTCTCCAGAGTTTTATACCTTCCAGTGAAGAAACTGCACACACACACTAATAGGAATAAGTGCCTCACTTATAAGACATGTAGAAATGTAAGAGACTCATGGCAAGTTGTCCAACAGGATGAAAATATATAGTCATTTGAAAGCAATTGAGTCCTTGCTCTCCATCTCATTTATAGTACCTTCCCCACCCCTTGTTCTTCCATAAACCTCAATAGATTGAGGGAAAATGCATTTTGCAATATGGATGTAAAAAGATATGTCTTATATTTTGTAGAACTTAAAAATAGTATAGTGCTTTTAATAATTGGATGCAAAGAAAATAGGGCTATTAGAATGTGAGAAAACCAAAATTTTTTACCTGCTTGGGAGACAAAAACTGCTGGCCAGTGATTTTAGAAGGTAAACAATTCAAAAGACTTGAATACTTAAAACTGACTAGTGTCCAATTGCTAGAATTTGTTTTTCAAATTATACTTAGGATAATATCATAACTAAATTATGTTATTTATATATATTTGAACAAATGTATTATAGTCCTTCATAATTTGTTCTTACATGTTTGATGCCATAAAACTTTAAGTAGTTTTTTCAAAATTAAAAATAATATTCTCAATTTCAAGAATTTTTACTTGTTATGAAAATAGAGAAATCCACTTGATAAATTGTCTATATATGATAATACATAAAAAAAAAACCCACCAAGAAAACATTAAAATGTTGGACAATTTAGAGCTTAGCCTAAATATTATAACAAAGTTCTTATTCTTAAAGAAAACAAACTTTTGAATTTTACATATTTATAGCTCTTAGCAATTTGACCATTTTGCTGTCACTTTTTTATTCATGTTTTTTAATTCAAAAGCAGTGTAGTGTTAAAACTAAACATTTATGAGTAATACTGATAAAAATCACAGGAAAACATCATATGTAATAATAAATAAATATTTTGGGTTTCTGTACCTTCTGAACCAATATCAATGAAAATAAGTAGAAATTAAGTGTTAGCTGACTGTTAAAAGAGTTGGTGTAAAAACAAGCTTTTAGAAACATTAAAATTTGACAGGATTTAAAAAAAGATTTATTGTTTTTGAGAGGAGAGAACAATTTTGCTTTAGCTCGGGAATTTGCAAATGTTAAAGAGTCATCTAAATTATAGGCTGTATTAAAACAAACAAACAAATAACACTCCTAGGCATGTCTTGGTAAAATCACAAACTCTAATGAGCAAGAAAAAAAATCTTAGAAACTTGCAGAAAATTGAAAAAAGGAAAATGAAATGTCTATGTATAACTGGGGGTGGGGCAGTGGGAAAAGAAGAGCAATTAGTCTATTATTGAACTTTGAACCAACAACAATAGAAAGCAGAAGACTGTTAGTGTTTATAAACTAATGAAAAATAACAATAGCAATGTGAAAAATAACAATAGCAATGTGAGAATTATTTAACTAGGGAAGAATTTAGTTGCCAGTTTAAGGGAAAAAGAGCACATGAATTCACAGAAGATGCAGGTGCTGAGAACTCACCTTGCTGCCCCAGAGTCTGAGGATTGAATCCTGGCCCTGGCCCCTTCGGACCCATATGCTGAACTGGGTGGGGTGTGCATCCCATGTGCGAGGTCTCAGCTTGGTTTGTGTCCTATGTGGCCCTTAGCTTACAGCTGTGTGGAATGAAGCCATGTTGAAAAACTAATAGCGTACACTATGGAGACTGCTCTGTATTCTCCCCCTTCTCTCTGTCTCTCTCTGTGTGTAAAAAACAATAAAATAAATCTGAAAAAAAAAAAAAAAAAGAACTCAAGGAAGATACCATCCAATTGCTTCTTGGAAGTTAAGAAAAATATTACTTTCAGATAATTTTCCAGTATATAGCAAAAAAGAAAATGTGAGGAGAGAATGCACATTCTTTAGAAAGCACCAGAATAATATTAGTTCCTATGAAAACATATGGGACACAGAAAAAAAATTCTTAGAGGAACTATTATAGCGCTGGATTAATTATCTATTATTATGTATAATATAAAATTATCCCAAAACTTCTTAAAAAATTATTTCCCATAGTTTCAATGGGTAAGAAATTTGGTAGTGTCCTGAGTGCATGGTTTGAAGTTGCTGTTATATGTCAGCCAGGGTGAAGTCATCTGAAGGCTTGATGAAAGTTAGAGAATCCACTTCCAAGATGGCTCTCTCACATGGCTAGCAAGGTGTGACTGACTCTTGTCACAAGGACTCAGTGTCTCTCCATTTTCACCTTTACACTGGCTGATTGAGACCTTGTGTCAAAAAGACATCAAGGAAACTTAAATGCACATTACTAAGTGAAAAATGGGTATCTGAAAAGTCTACGCTCTCTATGATTCCAACTACTTGACATCCTAGAAAAGGCAAAACTATGGAGGCAGCACAAAGATCAGTGATTGACAGGGACTGGGATAGAGGGAGAGAGGGGA
Organism: Craseonycteris thonglongyai; assembly: GCA_004027555.1. NCBI lineage: Eukaryota > Metazoa > Chordata > Mammalia > Chiroptera > Craseonycteridae > Craseonycteris > Craseonycteris thonglongyai. The sequence goes on along the minus strand of PVKE010010086.1, from coordinate 7,014 downwards.
ATACCTGTATAAATATGTAGAATATGGGAGGTTTTAGGGCAGCAAAACTATTCTATAGCATAGTGTAATGGTGAATATGTTGTTATACATTTGTTAAAATCCATAGACTGCACAACACAAAGAGTAAACCCTGATGTAAACTATGGCTTTTAGTTAATAATAGTCAATATTGGGTTCATCACCTGTAACAGATGTGGTATACTAAAGCAAGATGTTAGTGATAAGGGAAACTGGAGAAATGGGAGTAGTGGGAAGGGAGAGAGGATGCATGGAACTCTACATTTTACTAATTTTTTCTATAAACATAAAACTGTTCTAAAAAAAACTTATTAAGTAAAAAGACTGCATAGGTAGGGAGAACGGGCAAATATTATGGCCAAACAGCCTGAGTTGACGAAATGGTCAGTATAAATGCTCAGAATTGATAATAGCATACGTAGAACATTCATATAAACCGATTACAATTGATAGCTTCATATATTATTTATGTAATCTTTTGAAGTGGTAATGGAAATGCTGTTTAAAATACATAAAGGCATAGAAATATTTGGAAATACCTATGTTTGATAAGAATTTATAGTTTCATAAAAACAATGTGGATAATACAAAAAAGGAAACTATAAATTAATCTCACTTGTGAATATAGATCAAGTTTATCACATTAATCATTAAGAAATAGAATATAGAAAGTTATTCAAGAAATACTCATAATATATACTATAAACAAGCAAGATTTATACCACAAATAAAAAATGACTTAATATGAGAAACTCTGTCAACGTGTGGTGAAGTTTTTTATTCCACAAGGGACAACACAAATATTCTGAAGAAGTACTTGACAAATATAATTAGTGTTTTTGCAGAAGGGTGTAATTTTATGGTTCATCTTGCTATTCTGTGGAAATTTTTGAATATATGCTTTGAAGAGAAATAGCCTGTCAAGCTAACTTTCATCTCTTACCCAGTTAACTTCCTAATTTTGACTCTCTTCTTCCCTCCTCCTGCTTCTATCTTCGTTCTTTTCTTCAATATTTTACTCCAAAGGCATTGCATGAAAGATTTTTAGGCAGTTGCAAAAACATCTTGTTACAGTTAAGATTACATTTGGCCATATCTAATAGCAACCTAACCACATTGGGTGAGACAAGTGTAATACTTATTTTTCTCACATTAGAAGTCTGGAGGTTTGTAATCTAGGCCTGAAATGGTTAAGCAACAGTGCTATGGGGTATCCAGGTTCCTTCTTTTTTTTGTTCTATCTTTTATGTGTTGGTTTTGTTTTCATGTTCCCAAGATGCACTGCTAGACATCAGAATTACTAATCAATAGTGAATAGTGAATGCAAAAAGTTTTCTCTACTTAAAGTTTTGTCTTTATAATGAAAAGCAGAATATTCTAATAAGGCTACATTTATTTTATAACTGTTGGAATAATAATAAACATTCTGTTCATCAGTGTTCATAGAACTTCTTATAGTCAACAACCATTTGCAATAACATATAACCCCAAATTTCATAGATTCATACCAATAAATATTTATTTCTCACTGATATGAAATGTTGGTTACCACATGCTATTCTCAATGCAGAGGGAAAAGAGCGAGTGGTAGAAATATTCAATGTCTCTTAAAGCTTTTGCTCAGATATAACATATATCATGCACGTTTATAGCCCCTGGATCAAGGTGAGTCACATGTCAGGCCTGTCACTGAGGAGGGCAATACATTTTGTCTGTAGAAAATTGCTATAAGTCACAGGGCAATGGATAAATGAGGGCTGTCTGAAAAAAGTCCAGCCATAAATGCCTCTATTGTTCATATTACATGGCTGTATACATTCTAGACAGTCCTTGTAGTTACTTAATGCTCTCAGATAATGAAAAAAGTAGTTGGGAACAATAATTTTCCTCATCAGTATAAGCCAACAAGTAGGAGAGAAATTATTTATAGTAAATAATAGAATTGGCTTTAGAACCAAACCTGATTCATTTATGGCTCTGTTGACTGCCTTAGATTTCTTATTGATAAAGTATGTTAATTTCTATGATTAAATGCTTTATTATAAAAAATTTATATTTTAAATTGTTTTAAAGATGACTGACAGTAAGTGCCCAACAATTTGTTATTATTTCTTAGGCCATTTGAAAGTAATCAATTTTATTTTCCAATGGGAAATTCAGCTGTCTAGGATTGTGATAGATATATCTATAGACACTGTAAAAATTATCTGCATTTTTATTGTACTCTGTGTTTAGACAGGAAAGAGTAAAGCTTTGGCATTTTATTGTGAAATTAGAAGCTAAATAAACTAAATAGCAGTATAAACAAATCATGTTAAATTCAAAAAGTTGAATATTTTATGCACTCATATTTGGCCTTACACAAGTGTATATAGCTTATAAATTTTCATGAAATGACTTTATCTCAAAAATCTGAAGATTTATTATACTGTTTCAGATTGTAAATAATCATTAAATATATGTTATCATTTCCAGTCATTCTCTGGTCTTTTGGAAGATACCCAAGACATATTAATATATCTAAGAAAAAAGATGCTATTGATTATGCAGGATTTTAACTCATTAATTTACTGTTGCAAAAACAACCCTATATAGTTTTTCAAAGTACTCTTAAACAACTATTGCAAAAACTTAGATGAGATTCAGTTTGTGACTGGGTTTGAAAAAGAGCTAGACTATTGATTTTTGTTCTTTTAATTTTTTTTATTGATTAGTCCATTTTATCTTAACCCATACTTTTTTTTTTTTAGAGACAGATAAATCAAGAGCTAACTTTATTTCCAGACATAGTCTATGATGATTTTTAAAAAAGATTTATTGTATTGTTTTTAACATAGAGAGAGAGAGACAGAGACAGAGATAGACAGACAGAAAGTGGGGGAGGGCAGAGCAATCTCCATAAAGTATATCATCAGTTTTCCACGTGGTTTTGTTCCACACAGGTGGGTGGGTACCAGGCCAGGCAGGAAGGGGACTGGGGCCGCTTGCATGGGAAGCACACCCCAGTTCAGCATATAGGTCCACACTGGCTGGGGCTGGGATTAGATCCTTGAACCCCGGGGCTGCAAAGAGAGCTCTTAACTAACTCACTGAGCCATCCCTGCTTCCCCATGATTGTTAGTTAAAAAAAAAAATTATGCACTTGCTTTTTCAGTTACAGTTTACTTTCAATATTTTTATATTCATTTCAGGTGTGCAGCACAGTGGTTAGACATCAATATAATTTATGCAGTGATACCCTGATTAGTCAGGTACCCACCTGTTACTATATTACTGACTATAGTATTTGCTATGCTCTATTTTATACACTCGTGACTTTTTTTGTGACTACCAATTTGTACTTCTTAATCCCCTCACCTTTTTCACCCAGCTACCTAACCTTCCTCCCCTCTGGCAACCATAAGTTTGTCCTCTGCATCTATGAGTCTGTTTCTGTTTTATGTGTTCATTTATTTTGGTTTTAAAATTCCACATATAGGAGTAATGGTATAGTATTTGCCTTCTCAGTCTGATTTATTTAATTTAACATAATATCTTCTAGGTCCATCCATGTTGTGGCAAATGGCAAGATTTCATTTTTTTAATGACTGAAAAGTATTCTATTGTTTGTATATATATATATATACACACACACACACACACCCATATATAGTCTCACATCTGCTTTATCTAATTGTATATTGGTGAACACTTGGGTTGCTTACATATCTTTTTTTTTTTTTTTTTTTTTTTTTTTTTTTTTTTTTTTTTTTTTTTTTTTTTTTTTTTTTTTTTTTTTTTTTTTTTTTTCCCACTGAATTCATCTGTATGCTTACATATCTTGACTGTTGTAAAACATTAACATAGGGATAAATATATCCTTTCCAGTTAGTGTTTTAGATTCCTGTGGCTAGAAGTGGAATTGCCAGGTCATAAAATAGTTCTATTTTTAATTTTTTGAGGAACCTCCATTCTGTTTTCCATAGTGGCTCACCAATTTGCAATTCCACCAATAGTGCTTGAGGATTCCCTTTTTTCCCACACCCTTGATAACGCTTGTACTTTACTGATTTATTGATGATAACCATTCTGACAGGACTGAGGTGATATCTCATGATTTTTATTAGCATTTCTCTGCTGATTGGTGACTTCAACCATCTTTTTATATATTTATTAGCCATCTTATATCCTCTTTGGAGCAATGTCTATTCAGGTCCCCTTCCCATTTTCTTTCTTTCTTTTAACCTTATTTTTTAAATTGTTAAATTTATAGGGATGACATTGGTTCTTCTACCTGTTTTCTAATTAGATTTTTTTGTTTGTTTTGGTTTTGTTGAGTTGTATAAATTCTTTATAAAATTTGAATATTAAACCCTTATCAGATGTATCATTGGCAAATATCTTCTCCCATTCAGCAGGATGGTTTTTCGTTTTGTTGATGATTTCTTTGGCTGTGAAAATTTTTTAATTTTATTTTAACCCTTTAGCATTGCAAAGACATTTTGGCTATGTTATGTGTTCTTAAGCTATTGATGTTTCTATGACACATGCAGAATTAATTTGCTTTGAGTGCATTTATAATCCAAATATTTTGAAGAAATGGTTATATATATTCAGTGCTAAGGTGTGAACTGTAGAAATAATTCCTTTAAGATGTCTGTTTTGAATTTGTACAAAAGTATGTAATACTGAAAGCCAAATGGGGTATTCTAATGAAAACAGAGAGACTGATAGTCAACAAGTATTCAAACAGAAGATTCAAATTCAAGTGAATGTAGCCCTATCCAACGTAATGTTCAAAAACATGCAAGACCTATATCTCTATTAAGCAGTGATGATTGTGATTAAAGAGATGAAGGATGGAATTGAGAAGAAGAAGAAAATATTTCAAATATAAAATCATTTATCCAAATCACATAATATCCTCTAGGTCCATCCGTGTTTTTTTAGTTTTGTAAAGACTAGGAGCACATCCTATGCCTCTGTGTTTTAAAACAAGTGCTAAGTGATTATTTTCTTGAAACGATAACCATAGAAACAAATAGATATGAAAGTCAAAAGATAAAGGACCAGAACTTGAAAAAGGATAAGGAGTGTTTTCCAGTAACAAGTGATGAAATGAAAGCATACCTTTCATAATGTATCATAAGTTTGCAGGTATAAAGTCTAATGTAGATATGTACTGGTCAAAAAACAATATTAAACATTGATATTTTGAAAAAATATGCCTCACAAATGTTTCTTGGTTATATCACATTTTTCTTCCCTTTGTGAATAATGAAACTGTGTGTAATGAAGACAATATGGGGGATGCCGGGATGGCTTAGTGGGTAAAGTGCTCGTCTTGCAGCCTTGGGTTCAAAGGATTGAATCCCTGTCCCAGCCCATGTGAACCCATATGGCTGAACTGGGGTGAGGCCCCAATTTGGTTCTCACCCAGGTGAGCTTCCCATATGAGAGCCCCCCCCATTCAGTCCCCAGCTCACAGCCACGTGTCTCGACTAGGTTCCCGCCCTGTGTGGCCATCCCCTCCCCACCACCCCCACTCCAGCCCTGGTCCACCTTTAAATATTTAGGTGCTCTTATTTTAGGTGCATAAATGTTTACAAGGGTTTTATCCTCTTGTGGGATTGCTTTCTTTATCGTTATGTAATGTTCCTCTTTGGCTCTTATTATAGAGTTCATTCTAAAGTCTGTTTTTGTGTACTTATAAATATTGCTATGCCAGCTTTTGTTTCGGTTTTCACTTTCATAAAATATCTTTTCCCATACCTTTACTTTCAGTCTGTCAATGTCTTTCATTCTGAACTGAATATCTTTTACCCACCAGCATACGTTTGTGTCTTTTTTCCTTATCCATTCAGAAGCCCAATGTCTTTTGATTGGAGTATTTAATCCATTTATATTTAAAGTGATTGTTGATAGGTACAAGGCTACTGCCATTTTATTATTTATATTTATGTTCTTTTTTCTCTCCTATTATTCTTAAGTAGTTCCTTTCATATTTATTGTAATACTGGTTTGGTAATGATGAACTCTTTTAGCCTTTTTCTTGTGTGGTAAGTTCTTTATCTCTCCTTCACTTTTAAATGATAAACTTGCTAGGTAGAGTAGTCTTTTTTGTATGTCCTTGCTTTTCATCACTTTGAATGTTTCATGCCAATGTTTCAAGCCATAGCCCATACTTTTTGACATGACTTTCTTAACTGACAAAGAAGTTTTATGAAAATGTAATAAAATTTAATTAATCTGGTCAGAATAATTTTTATCATCTTTATTTTTCCACTCTGGTCCAGAATTGTTTTGTTCTTCTAATTTTGTGATTCATTAGACATTTAAATGTTTGTCTTTTTCTTTATCAGTACAATGATTTAAAATTCTAGGTGTGTGCAGCCCAATTATCTATCTAACTGTATCTAGTTAACCATATTAGGATTAAGTGAAATGTAGAATTTTAAATGAATGTGATTTTTCCTAAGAATGCAAGCCCCTAGATTCTTTAGACTAAATTGTGGACTTACTTATGTAAACATTATTGAGAATTATACACACACACACACACACACACACACACACACACACACAAAGCATTTGATATACAAAAGCTAATTTCATATTTTAATCAATATCCCAAAGGCCACAATGTAGATATTGTTTTTGACTACCAAGTATATTTTTTCTATCTTTTTTTTTAAGGCGTGGGTTCTAGGTTTGGTCAATTGTAGGAACTCATATTGTAGGGCAGGGATTCCTAACCCCGTGCCTGAGGGCGCCAGAGCGCCCATGGCCCAATATGTGTGCGCCCGCCATTATTTGACTGCATCAAAAGTTTTTCATAAACACTAAGTAAAACTATAATTTATTTTTATACATTTGTTAGAATTTTAAATTATTGTTTGAGTATCTACACAGGTTTATTATATTCGTTGGTATGTTGGCGATATCGTATGTATAAGTTTTCCCTAGCTTTCGCCTTTGTACATGTCGCGTCTTGTTTAGCCGCTGCGCTCTTTAAAA